>CM042384.1:509234-529234 GCA_023634145.1 Thymallus thymallus
GTATAGTGTAGATAATCATTGTAATATCTAAACCACTGTGAAATATATTTTCAATAACCCTCCAGTCCACCTGCTGCCCAGAAAGTGCACATAGAACAGATCTACTGCTTCGTAGACTTGCTTTCAATGAGAATGAAAGATCTATAACTCACATTTCTATGTTGATAAACTATTATTTCTTCACATTATTAGCGCACAAGGCAGTAGGCTACGTGCGAATGTTCGTTCCATAATGCAATTAGCGGGAAAACACAGTTATCAAAAGTGAACCACACATGCTAGCAGTTTCATGAGACAGGTTAAAATATCTGTTAGAAATGTAGATAGAAGGGAGATGCAATAACTTTTGGCTGCTGGACAATGAAAGAAAGTGGATTTGAAAACCATTAGAACAGGAGAGAAAAAGGCCACTGGTTTCAATTCATTAAAAGAATTGGCTCCACATTTGGTCGGATTTTGGCTAGGCTACATACAGCGGGTGAAATAAGTATTGAACACGTCACCATTTTTCTCAGTAAATATATTTCCAAAGGTTCTATTGACATGACATTTTCACCAGATGTTGGTAACAACCCAAGTAATCCAAACATACAAAGAAACCAAAATAAGTTCAGAAATTAAGTTATGTGTAATAATGTGAAATGACACAGGGAAAAAGTATTGAACACATGAAGGGAGGTGCAGAAAGGTATGGAAAGCCAAGACAACAGCTGAAAACTATCAGTAATTAAAAAGCAATCCAGCCCCCTGTCAGTGCAAATTAATATCAGCTGGTTCAGTCCCAACTGATGGCCTACAAAAAGGTCTCATTGCCAAGGTGTCACACAAGACACATCTCATGATGGGTAAAAGCAAAGAGCTGTCTCAAGACCTTCGCAACCTAATTGTTGCAAAACATAATGATGGCATTGGTTATAGGTGCATTTCTAAGCTTCTGAATGTTCCAGTGAGCACTGTTGGGGCCATAATACGGAAGTGGAAAGACAATCATTTCACCATAAATTTGCCTCGACCAGGTGCTCCTCGCAAGATTTCTGACAGAGGAGTGAAAAGAATAATCAGAAGAGTTGTCCAAGAGCCAAGGACCACTTGTGGAGAGCTTCAAAAAGACCTGCAATTAGCAGGTACTGTTGTCTCAAAGAAAACAGTAAGTAATGCACTCCACCGCCATGGCCTGTATGCACGCTCACCACGCAAGACTCCATTGCTGAAAAAAAAGCACGTTGAAGCTCGTTTAAAGTTTGCTGCACAACATTTGGAAAAGCCAGTGAAATACTGGGAGAATATAGTGTGGTCAGATGAGAGCAAAATTGAACTGTTTGGATGTCATAATACACACCATGTTTGGAGGAGAAATGGCACTGCACATCACCCTAAAAACACCATACCAACAGTGAAGTTTGGAGGTGGGAACATCATGGTGTGGGGCTGCTTTTCAGCAAATGGTACTGGCAAACTTCACATAATTGAAGGAAGGATGAATGGGCAAATTTACCGAGACATTCTTGACAAAAATCTGCTGCCATCTACCAGGATGATGAAGATGAAACGAGGGTGGACATTTCAGCAAGACAATGATCCCAAACACACAGCCAAGGAAACTCTCAATTGATTTCAAAGAAAGAAAATAAAGCTGCTAGAATGGCCCAGCCAATCACCTGACTTAAATCCCATTGAAAATCTATGGAAAGAACTGAAGATCAAGATTCATAGAAGAGGCCCACGGAACCTTCAAGATTTGAAGACTGTTTGTGTGGAAGAATGGGCCAAAATCACACCAGAGCAATGCATGCGACTAGTTTCTCCATACAGGAGGCGTCTTGAAGCTGTCATTACCAACAAAGGCTTTTGTACAAAGTATTAAATAAATATCAGTAAGTGTGTTCAATACTTTTTCCCTGTGTCATTTCACATTATTACACATAACTTAATTTCTGAACTTATTTGTTTTGGTGTCTTTGTATGTATGGATTACTTGGGTTGTTACCAACATCTGGTGATTCACCTTTGTAAATATATTTACGGAGAAAAATGGTGACGTGTTCAGTACTTATTTCACCCGCTGTATGTAGTAAAACGTTCTGGTTTCTAACAACTATGTTTTCAAAATGCACACTGCCTCCAGCTCATTGCAAAGTTGTGTGTGTCTATCTGAAGCCTGCCTGTCTTTATATGACCTTGAATGGCTCTTCAATAAGTAGCTCTTTTTAAGGGTGGCTATCAAAACAGTTTTTAACGTTGTTTCATTTAGAATTGTTGTCCAATGATTGGGCTTCTAAAAGCTTGTTTCACTCCAGCAGCAGCTCTTGCCCTGACTGTATCTGTATGTTGTGTGCCTGTGATAAATACCAATCTACTAACTAAATATACACACAAACCAATTTAATATTATGCAAATTAACCCATAGAACGAAAAGCTTGACCGGTCAATATATATTTATATATTTACATCAACTGGTATCTTATTTTATTTATTATTTTGCAATGGGATTGTTTTCTTCTGGACTATCTATTTATTGGCTTTTATTTTGGGGGGGGGGGGGGGCAAAAGCTAGCTATTACCGGCTAACGGAAACCCTGGTGTTACATGTATTACCAGCTAACGGAAACCCTGGTGTTACATGTATTACCAGCTAACGGAAACCCTGGTGTTACATGTATTACCAGCTAACGGAAACCCTGGTGTTACATGTATTACCAGCTAACAGAAACCCTGGTGTTACATGTATTACCGGCTAACGGAAACCCTGGTGTTACATGTATTACCAGCTAACGGAAACCCTGGTGTTACATGTATTACCAGCTAACAGAAACCCTGGTGTTACATGTATTACCGGCTAACGGAAACCCTGGTGTTACATGTATTACCGGCTAACGGAAACCCTGGTGTTACATGTATTACCGGCTAACGGAAACCCTGGTGTTACATGTATTACCAGCTAACGGAAACCCTGGTGTTACATGTATTACCAGCTAACGGAAACCCTGGTGTTACATGTATTACCAGCTAACGGAAACCCTGGTGTTACATGTATTACCAGCTAACAGAAACCCTGGTGTTACATGTATTACCGGCTAACGGAAACCCTGGTGTTACATGTATTACCGGCTAACGGAAACCCTGGTGTTACATGTATTACCGGCTAACGGAAACCCTGGTGTTACATGTATTACCGGCTAACGGAAACCCTGGTGTTACATGTATTACCGGCTAACGGAAACCCTGGTGTTACATGTATTACCAGCTAACGGAAACCCTGGTGTTACATGTATTACCAGCTAACGGAAACCCTGGTGTTACATGTATTACCGGCTAACGGAAACCCTGGTGTTACATGTATTACCGGCTAACGGAAACCCTGGTGTTCACATGTATTAGCGGCTAACGGAAACCCTGGTTATCACATGTATTACCGGCTAACGGAAACCCTGGTGTTTACATGTATTAGCGACTAACGGTTTTTCTAGTCAATCATCGGTCTCCCTCTTTTCGAGAGAGAGAGAGAGATATTTGTATGTGTAGCTGGTTGTCACTGGACTCAGCCCAAAGTCACCTTCACCGTGAACCAACGCTCTCTCTCTCTCAAAATAGCAACACCGTGTGTGTGGAGTAGACTGAATAATATCCTGGTCTCTCTTCAACCATCAGCTCTATGCTTATTATGTGTGTCCCAGCGTGTGTCTTGTTTTCTGATTGGCTAGCTGATTGAGTCCCGCCCCCATAGGGTTAGGCCCTGGGGTTCTGCCACTGATTGTGTGTTGATGTGTGAGAGAAAGAGTGTGTGTGTGTGCATGTGTTATCTCTGTTTGTGCGTCCAAGTTAGAGAGTGTGTGTGTGACCTCGTTACACCCTGCTTCTTAATTAAGAGACCAGCCTCCCTGTGGAACTCATTCCTCAATGTCCTTTTCTCTCAACTCCTCCTCTTTCCCTCTGTCTCTCCCTCTATGTGCCCACTGGGGGTGGACAAATGAGAGAGGGGGGAGAGAGAGTTAGGGGGGAGAGAGAGTTAGGGGGGAGTAAAGAGAGTTCGAGGGGGAGGAAAGAGAGTTAGAGGGGGAGGAAAGAGAGTTAGAGGGGAGGAGAGAGAGTTTGAGGGGGAGGAGAGAGAGTTAGAGGGGGAGGAGAGAGAGTTTGAGGGGGAGGGGAGCGTTTAAAGATGTTTAACGTTGAGAGGAGAATGCTAAACATCACAATGGATGTAAAAAAAATTCAAACAGACTTAGTTGACTTTCTGTGTAATGAAAAGAAAATGTAACAGAAATATTCAGGAAACTAAACAAACTGAATGCAGGAGAAATACAACAAGATTCTACAGATGAGTGACCTGATCAGTGGATTCAGAGGGAATCATTATTGGAGAGCCATGCTCCTTCCCTCAGCTGTGCATGTTTCTAACAGACAACAGAATCACTAAGTGTTTCACACCGCTAATGACTGCTCACCTCCAACACTTGAAAGAGCACTTTGGGACCTGCTTCCTAATCCATATGACTGGGATCCTGGCTCAGTTGACATGCCAGTGAGTGAAATGGAACAGATGATCCAGCTGTCATGTGACCGGATGCTGCAGACAAAGCATCCATGGGTCACTATGGAGGAGTTCTGCTTCCTGTGGTCTCCCTCTGAGCATTATAATGCAAGGTACCCTTCGCCAACTCATATCTGTATGAAGTTATATTCAGTGCTCTCGTCTGCATTAAAACCAAATATCGATCCAGGTTGGATGTGACGCAATGATGAGGTGTGCACTGTCTACCACGCCCCGACTTTGAGAAGCTCTGACGTGACATGCGTCAAGCCACACCCATCTCATTAAAAAAGTATGTGATGGTGAGTTGAGAAGACAATCAGAAATACTGTTAGAATGTTTTGAAATGGACTGTCATAGCCCCAAATAAAACAAGTTAACATTGCCTGTTAATTACAGATATTACAGATATCAAAATGGGGTCGTAGGCCAAACTAGTTCAGGAACTCCTGCCCTAGAGTGAAGTCCAGTAGTTATGGTGCCAGTGAATCTCTCTTACACACACAGCTACTGTATGTACGGCCCCTTTATGATGACAGGAGAGCAGGGGCCCCATTTTAACAGTTGGATTAAATCTGGCAGGCAGGCAGGCAGGCAGGCAGGCAGCTCATTGCTAATCCTTGTAATTGAGGCTAGGTCTCACTGGAGCTGTCCTCTTCCTTACCTCTGTCTCTTTTCCCCTCTCTCACCCCTCATCTCATCTCCATTCCATCCTCCTCTTCTCTCTTCTTCCTCCTCTCCTCATCCCTGCCTGACAATAACAATAAGAGGAGTCTATGGAGCTAGAAGAGATTTTTCAATCTGATTCTCAACTATGCATTTGTGTCATTCAAGTGGTGTGACATTTTAAATGGTAGTCTCTCTCTCTCTCTCTCTCTCTCTCTCTCTCTCTCTCTCTAATAGAACCAACTGAAACTGTCCTTCTGCCTCTTCATTGTGTGTGTGTGCCTTCCGGCGTGTGTGTGTGTGTGTCAGTCAGTCCGTTTCCACCATGTGTTCTTCCTGACTGCTAATCAAGCCTACGACGGAGAGACATAGCTAGACTGGATGGAGGGAGGGAGAGCCTGAGGGGATGGAGGGAAGGAGAGCGAGGGGATGGAGGGAAGGAGAGTGACATGGGATGGAGGGAGGGAGAGCCTGAGGGGATGGAGGGAGGGAGGGAGCGAGAGGGGATGGAGGGAGGGAGAGCGGGAGGGAGGGAGAGCGAGAGGGGATGGAGGGAGGGAGAGCGAGAGGGAATGGAGGGAGGGAGGGAGAGCGAGCGGGAGGGAGGGAGAGCGAGAGGGGATGGAGGGAGGGAGGGAGAGCGAGAGGGGAGGGAGGGAGAGCGAGAGGGGATGGAGGGAGAGCGAGAGGGGATGGAGGGAGAGCGAGAGGGGATGGAGAGCGAGAGGGAGAGCGGGAGGGGATGGAGAGAGCGAGAGGGGATGGAGAACGAGAGGGGATGGTGAGCGAGAGGGAGAGCGAGAGGGGATGGAGGGAGGGAGAGCAGGAGGGGAGGGAGAGAGCGAGAGGGGATGGAGGGAGGGAGAGCGAGAGGGGATGGAGGGAGAGCGAGAGGGGATGGAGGGAGAGCGAGAGGGGAGGGAGGGAGCGAGAGGGGATTGAGGGAGGGAGGGAGAGCGAGAGGGGATGGAGGGAGAGCGAGAGGGGATTGAGGGAGAGCGAGAGGGGAGGGAGGGAGCGAGAGGGGATGGAGGGAGGGAGGGAGAGCGAGAGGGAGAGTGGGAAGGAGAGCGAGAGGGGATGGAGAGCGAGAGGGAGAGTGGGAGGGAGAGTGGGAGGGAGAGCGAGGGGATGGAGAGCGAGAGGGAGAGTGGGAGGGGATGGAGAGCGAGAGGGAGAGTGGGAGGGGATGGAGAGCGAGAGGGAGAGTGGGAGGGGATGGAGGGAGGGAGAGCGGGAGGGAGGGAGGGAGAGCGAGAGGGGAGGGAGGGAGAGCGAGAGGGGATGGAGGGAGGGAGAGCGAGAGGGGATGGAGGGAGGGAGAGCGAGAGGGGATGGAGGGAGGGAGAGCGAGAGGGGATGGAGGGAGAGTGGGAGGGGAGGGAGGGGGAGGGAGAGGGGATGGAGGGAGGGAGAGCGAGAGGGGAGGGAGGGAGAGCGAGAGGGGATGGAGGGAGGGAGAGCGAGAGGGGAGGGAGGGAGAGTGAGAGTGGAGAGCGAGAGGTGATGGAGGGGGGGGAGAGCGAGAAGGGATGGAGGGAGAGCGGGAGGGAGCGAGAGGGGATGGAGGGAGGGAGGGAGAGTGGGAGGGGATGGAGAGCGAGAGGGAGAGTGGGAGGGGATGGAGAGAGGGAGAGGGGATGGAGAGGGTTCTTTTAACTGTCCTCTTCTTTTAGTATAGTTATGTCCCTCCCTTCCTCCATCCCTCCCTCCCTCCCTCCCTCCCTCCCTCCCTCCCTTCCTCCCTCCCTCTCTTCCTCCCTCCCTCTAGAATGTGGTAGTTCATATTTCAGGAGAGTGACAGAAGTGCTGTTCCATACGGCTCCTCTCACTCTGTGTGTGTGTGTGTGTGTGTGTGTGTGTGTGTGTGTGTGTGTGTGTGTGTGTGTGTGTGTGTACTTGTTTTTATATCCTGGTGTGGACTTGGACCTGACTGCACACCAAACCCGTGGAGACCCTGTGAGCGGTGGGGACCTGAGCCTTGGTCCTCACAGGCACAACCATTGCAAATGATAGAAAACGCCATTTTAGCATGTTTGGCAGGGTACCCCCTGAACGTGCCCTAGGTCCTCACGGGGGAGGTTTCACCAGACAAAAAGTGTGTGTGTGTATAAAGTGTGTTTCAGAGTGCGCCCTCTATGGTCAATACTGGAACTACTGTGTGTGTTTTTTTAAAGGGATAGTTCACCCAAAAATGAAACTTCTGTCATCATTTCCTCATCCTTAAGTTGTTCCAAACCTGTATACATTTATTTGTTCTGCTAAACACAAAGGGAAATATTTGGAAGAATGTTTGTAAACCCCCCCCATTTTATTTTTAACTATTGTTCACTTGATTAATTCCACCAGTCACATATTTTTATAAAGCAACTCTTATTACAAAGCACATGTTCTGTCTCTGTCTGTCTGTCTGTCTAGCTGTCTGTCTTTCTGTCTGTCTAGCTGTCTGTCTGTCTGTCTGTCTGTCTGTCTGTCTGTCTGTCTTGTCTGTCTGTCTAGCTGTTTGTCTAGCTGTCTGTCTGTCTAGCTGTCTGTCTAGCTGTCTGTCTGTCTGTCTAGCTGTCTGTCTATCTGTCTGTCTGTCTAGCTGTCTATCTGCATGTCTGTCTGTCTAGCTGACTATCTGCATGTCTGTCTAGCTGTCTATCTGTATGTCTGTCTGTCTAGCTGTCTGTCTGTCTAGCTGTCTGTCTGTCTGTCTGTATGTTTGTCTGTCTGTCTGTCTGTCTGTATGTTTGTCTGTCTGTATATCTGCATGTCTATCTGTATGTCTGTCTGTCTAGCTGTCTATCTGCATGTCTGTCTAGCTGTCTGTCTGTCTTGTCTGTCTGTCTAGCTGTCTGTCTAGCTGTCTGTCTAGCTGTCTGTCTAGCTGTCTGTCTGTCTGTCTAGCTGTCTGTCTGTCTAGCTGTCTATCTGTCTGTCTGTCTAGCTGTCTATCTGCATGTCTGTCTGTCTATCTGTCTATCTGCATGTCTGTCTAGCTGTCTATCTGTATGTCTGTCTGTCTAGCTGTCTGTCTGTCTGTCTAGCTGTCTGTCTGTCTGTCTGTCTGTCTGTTTGTCTGTCTGTCTAGCTGTCTATCTGCATGTCTAGCTGTCTATCTGTATGTCTGTCTGTCTAGCTGTCTATCTGCATGTCTGTCTGTCTAGCTTTTCTGTCTGTCTGTCTAGCTGTCTATCTGTCTGTCTGTCTAGCTGTCTGTCTGTCTGTATATCTGTCTGTCTGCATGTCTAGCTGTCTATCTGTATGTCTGTCTATCTGTCTGTGTATATCTGTTTGTCTGTCTATCTATCTGTCTGTGTATATCTGTTTGTCTGTCTGTCTAGTTGTCTGTCTATCTATTTGTCTGTATATCTGTCCTATTTATTGTGGTGTTGTGCAGACAGACAGACAGACAGACAGACAGACAGACAGACAGATAGACAGACAGAATCATTGCTGGACTGCCTGGATCTCATTGCTCATGTAAGGGTCTAAACAAAACACAGCTGACAACAGACTGTCGGAAGACCCAATGAGCCCAATGGAAATTTCAAGAACTGTGTGTTCACCTGACATATCAAGTCCCCTCCACAACCAACTCCCTGGTTGTGGTGGGGACTTGATATGTCAGGTGAACACACAGTTCTTGAAATTTCCATTGGGCTCATTGGGTCTTCCGACAGTCTGTTGTCAGCTGTGTTTTGTTTAGACCCTTACATGAGCAAGCTGATTATGTTGTTTTAGACTAGGCTAAACTGCTTCTAATATACAGTGGGGAGAACAAGTATTTGATACACTGCGGATTTTGCAGGTTTTCCCACTTACAAAGCATGTAGAAGTCTGTAATTTTTATCATAGGTACTCTTCAACTGTGAGTGGCGGAATCTAAAACAAAAATCCAGAAAATCACATTGTATGATTTTTAAGTAATTAATTAGCATTTTATTGCATGACATAAGTATTTGATACATCAGAAAAGCAGAACTTAATATTTGGTACAGACACCTTTGTTTGCAATTACAGAGATCATACGTTTCCTGTAGTTCTTGACCAGGTTTGCACACACTGCAGCGGGGATTTTGGCCCACTCTTCCATACAGACCTTCTCCAGATCCTTCAGGTTTCGGGGCTGTCGCTGGGCAATACAGACTTTCAGCTCCCTCCAAATATTTTCTATTGGGTTCAGGTCTGGAGACTGGCTAGGCCACTCCAGGACCTTGAGATGCTTCTTACGGAGCCACTCCTTAGTTGCCCTGGCTGTGTGTTTCGGGTCGTTGTCATGCTGGAAGACCCAGCCACGACCCATCTTCAATGCTCTTACTGAGCTCTATTTATTTGCTCTATTTTTGTCTCATCAGACCACATGACCTTCTCCCATTCCTCCTCTGGATCATCCAGATGGTCATTGGCAAACTTCAGACAGGCCTGGACATGCGCTGGCTTGAGCAGGGGGACCTTGCGTGCGCTGCAGGATTTTAATCCATGACGGCGTAGTGTATTACTAATGGTTTTCTTTGAGACTGTGGTCCCAGCTCTCTTCAGGTCATTGACCAGGTCCTGCCGTGTAGTTCTGGGCTGATCCCTCACCTTCCTCATGATCATTGATGCCCCACGAGGTGAGATCTTGCATGGTGCCCCAGACCGAGGGAGATTGACCGTCATCTTGAACTTCTTCCATTTTCTAATAATTGCGCCAACAGTTGTTGCCTTCTCACCAAGCTGCTTCCCTATTGTCCTGTAGCCCATCCCAGCCTTGTGCAGGTCTACAATTTTATCCCTGATGTCCTTACACAGCTCTCTGGTCTTGGCCATTGTGGAGAGGTTGGAGTCTGTTTGATTGAGTGTGTGGACAGGTGTCTTTTATACAGGTAACGAGTTCAAACAGTTGCAGTTAATACAGGTAATGAGTGGAGAACAGGAGGGCTTCTTAAAGAAAAACTAACAGGTCTGTGAGAGCCGGAATTCTTACTGGTTGGTAGGTGATCAAATACTTATGTCATGTAGTAAAATGCAAATTATTTATTTAAAAATCATACAATGTGATTTTCTGGATTTTTGTTTTAGATTCCGTCTCTCACAGTTGAAGTGTACCTATGATAAAAATTACAGACCTCTACATGCTTTGTAAGTAGGAAAACCTGCAAAATCGGCAGTGTATCAAATACTTGTTCTCCCCACTGTATACATCATGTGAAACAAGTTATTTTTCTTTATTTATTTATTTTTATAATAACAGATCATATCATGATAGTCTGGTAGTTTATACAAATGAAAATGAATTTGCCTCATTTGATGGATTCATTTTTTTTATTCAGTACACCATGTATTCCTACAAAATATAGTAGTAGTACAGATAATTAATTTTATTAATTGGCATATATTTCGTAATTATTAAGATTAACATCGCGCAACTGCGGCCGCAATTTTAGTTTGTAAAAAGTTTGGTCCGATCTGGAGAGACTAATTGGAGTGCAGATGCAGAAGTCACTTACAACCATTCTGAGATTACAACGACACGTGACGACATCTCTGAAATGTCCCATTCTAATGGACAGATCATGGACGAAATAAGATAAGATTGTTTTACAACATAAATACCATGGTCAATGATGAATTCTGGCTATTTAAAGTCGTACTATGAGGAGGTAGATCATCAATTAAACCGATTAAGCGTGTTGCTTCTAATTAAGGTAACGTTAAGTTAGCTTTAGGTAGCAAAAATAGTTTTAGGTTGGCCTAAGGTTAACTAACAAGCTTGTTGGTTTGCGTCTTAACCCTGTAAGACCCCTTGTTGTAAAATTACAACGTTACCTTTAGCCATCCTTAAAAACAATCTGTTATATTTTATCTTACTTTTTACCACATTCCCAATGCTATTGGATCATACATTTGTTTATAAGTCCCGCCTTAGGGCCACAAACTCACACAACCTCTCAAGGTTTCCTTCGAACAACATCTCTTTGTTTCAATTGACAAGATTCATCAGAGTCAAGTAAGTAAAATGTATTTTATATATTTTTTGGTTGTTATTATAATGTCTAGAGCATGTACATATGTAGTTATTATGGAATAGATGCATCAAATTTCATTTAGAGCTTGTTATATATTTGTTGCAATTATACAACACTGGGTGATTGTAGTAGTCAAAATAGCAGGCTTGTTCTAGTGGGTTCAAACAGGTTGTATTCCCTCCACTCCACCACTGCCTGAAACAGAGTATTTTCTTTATACATGGACAGTATACATTCTACACTTGTGTTGAGTTCTGGTCAAATTTGACTGATTTAAAAGTTTATCTCAAGAAAATGTAGTTAATTTGATCAGACTGACCTAAAAATCCAGAGGATATCAACAGACAATTCAGTTCTGGGAAAGGTGAAAATGTTCCTGAATGTGGTGTGTGGATGTAAGTGGGGGTGTGAATGTTTTCCTTTTAGTATGATAATTAGAGAGCATAACAAGCAGTATTGTTATGTCCAGGCAGTATTGTGTGACTAAATGGCTGGTAAATGGGATACATTTACATTTAGGACATTTAGCAGACGCTTTTGTCCTAAGCAACTTACAATAGGCAGACAGTTTTTGTCTGCCTGGAAAACATTTAAACTCTGACCACTTGGTCCACCACCCTATCTATTACTTCAGGTTATGTACTACAATATAAAAAGCATTATAATACATGTTAATTAATTGATATTTTATTT
The DNA here is from genome assembly GCA_023634145.1 of Thymallus thymallus. Lineage (NCBI taxonomy): Eukaryota > Metazoa > Chordata > Actinopteri > Salmoniformes > Salmonidae > Thymallus > Thymallus thymallus. The sequence goes on from CM042384.1 coordinate 521,119, forward strand.
TCAGAATGCCACCAGCAAGGAATGAGCCGCGATACAGTGTGCAGGATGTGATTGATGTCATCCAAAACGGAGAGAGTGAAGTTGAGATGGAACTCAATGACACTGATGAGAGTGATGAAGACTCAGATGAAGATGTCTGTCAACAAGTGGACAAAGAAAACCAACCACCCATGGACTGTCCAGCTGATAATTACGAGGACATCGAGCCAAAAACAAGCAAACACACCATGCCCCGTGACAGGTATCGCTGGCTGAAAAAAGATTTCATCAGTCCCAACACTGATTTTTCTGGTCTGGATATCAGACCAGAAAAAGATGACATATCCCTCCATACACCATTGGAATACTTCCAGAAGTTTGTGTCCGAAGACATGATTGAGGCTCTGACACAAAACACAAATGAGTACAGCTTTCAGACACATGGAACATCTGTAAACACCACGACAAAGGAAATTGAAAAAATGTTTGGCATGTACCTGAAGATGGGCCGTATGCATTGTGAGACAGAGACATGGTACTCCCCTGTTGCTGATGTGATGCCACGCAACAGATTCCAATCCCTGTTGACGTCATTACATTTTGTAAACAACATGACAGTATCTGAGACGAAAAAGAAAGACAAACTATGGAAACTCAGACCATGGCTTAATTCATTCAGAGAGAAATGCCTGCAAGTGGTACCAGAAGAGCACAACTCTGTGGATGAGATGATGATTCCTTTCAAGGGGAAATTCAGCAGCATCAAGCAATATACGCGAGGCAAGCCAAACCCATGGGGATTCAAAGTATGGGTGAGAACTGGAAGCTCTGGCATGATGTGTGACTTCGATGTCTACCAAGGCAGTGTCAACGGAATACGAGCCAAATCTGAACTTGCATTGTCAGGTGATGTTGTGATGAAACTTGCTTCCACACTTCCAGAAGGTCAGAACTACAAAATGTATGCGGACAACTACTTCACCTGTGTTCCATTATTAGTGAAGCTCCTCGATCGGGGAATTCATTATGTGGGAACAGCCAGGCAGGTGCGCCTACCTAACTGTAACCTCGAAGATGAGAAGAGCTTGAAGAAGAAGGGGAGAGGAAGCTATGACGTCAGAGTGGAGGGGAATCACAACATCTGTGCTGTCAAATGGTATGACAACAGGGCCGTCACACTTGTGTCATCCTTTGCTGGACCTGAACCTGTACAGAAGATTCAACGCTGGGACAAAACCAACAGAACCTACATTGAAGTTGAGAGGCCTTACATTGTTGGTGCCTACAACAAGTACATGGGAGGTGTGGATTTGTTGGACTCATTTACAGCCAAATATAAGTTCCCCATCAAATCCCGTCGCTGGTACATGTACATCTTCTGGCACACCATCATCCTCGCTGTGGTCAATGCCTTGCTCCTCTACAAGCGGGACTGCCAAGCTCTCAAGATGTCTAGCAAAGAGACAATGAACAGGAGACAGTTTCAGGCACAGCTAGCATCCTCTCTCATCCTGGTAAACACAACACTTCAAACTCCAAAGAGAGGACGACCATCTCCAGGCAAAGGGAGCCCAGCAACACAGACAGTGACATCAAAAAGCCCTCTGAATGCTCAGAAGAGACCGTCCGAGAGATGTGCACACCTCCCATTGGATGTACGCAAGGACCAAGTTGCACATTTCCCACGTAAGACAGGGAAAGAGAGTGTGAAGACTGCATCAGGTCAGCTCCGGTATTGCTCCAGAATAGAACCTGGGAAGCCGTGAAATTTTACATAAAGAACCGAATTACAGCACTGAAGAGGGAGTGTGAGAAAAGAAAGTAAAGGTGTTCATTAAAGAGAAGAGAAAGTAAAGGTGTTCATTAAAGAGAAAAGAAAGTAAAGGTGTTCATGGAAGAGAAGTTTTGCACTCCTTAACATTGTTGGGACATTATGTGAACTTCATAACTAAATGTTTGTTTAAAAGCTATGACAAATAAAGTTGTAAGAACTACTTTTTCCAAAGAATAATTTATTTGAATGGAATACAATTAAATGTATTTGCAATGCAGTTGTGTTAGCAGGGAGCATCTGCTGACCTGTGTCTGAAGATGCTGAAGAAGTTTTAGGTGAGGTCCCCATTGGTAACCTTTTAAACACACACAGTGACGTCATGAATTAGCATATCAAAACATTACGTCACAGGTCCCCTGGAGGGTCTTCTACCTGACCGGGTCCCCAGCAGTTTGTAAAATGTCAGGTCAGTCTTCTGGGGGTCAGACTCAAGTTTACAAGTGATAGCTGTTATAACAGCTGTAAATGGAGTGTGGATCAGTTTCTGCCTTGTCTGTAGACCACTCACAAAGGGTGGTTCCCACCAGGCTGCATGTTGTCATGTGTCCCCACCCAGTAGCAAAAACAGGTATGTGTGTGTGTGTGTGTGTGTGTGTGTGTGTGTGTGTGTGTGTGTGTGTGTGTGTGTGTGTGTGAGCCCTGGGCAGGAGTTACCTAGAGGGTTAATACACAATGTTTCTACAGGACTAACATATGACTATCTCTGTCAGTGACATATGGTTGTGTTGAGGTTTTTCTAATCTAACACTACATTGTAGCAGGACATCTGTCAGTGACTCTCAGACAGCTTGTAGTTCCCCGTCACCCACCCCTAGAGGGAGCCGTGTGACGGCAAGGCAAATACTACATCATCAAGGACATTCACACTTGGCTCGCACTCCACACCATGATTCATCCACTAGTGGGCTTGGGTGCTACAGACACACAGACACGCAGTCACACACAGACACACAGACACGCAGTCACACACAGACACACACACACACTGTCACACACAGACACACACACACACTGTCACACACAGACACACACACACACTGTCACACACAGACACACACACACACTGTCACACACAGACACACACACACACTGTCACACACAGACAAACACGCACAGTCACACATATACACACACAGACACACACGCACAGTCACACACAGACAAACACGCACAGTCACACATATACACACACAGACACACAGACACACACAGACACACACGCACAGTCACACACAGACAAACACGCACTGTCACACACAGACACACACGCACTGTCACACATATACACACACAGACACACACAGACACGCAGTCACACACAGACACACACGCACAGTCACACACAGACAAACACGCACTGTCACACACAGACACACACGCACTGTCACACACAGACACACACGCACTGTCACACACAGACAAACACGCACAGTCACACATATACACACACAGACGCACGGAGGGAGGGTAAGTGTTAACCCCCTCCTGTACTGGTTAGTCCAGTCCTCTGGGTTGTGAAGGAGGGACTACGAGAGGATGATCAGAGATGTGTGTCTGTGGAATTCAAGGTCACTGACAAAGTGAAGTGAATGAAAAGTGGAAACGTAGCTCTCACCTTCCTAATTCTAACTTTTTCTTGGCCTCCTTTGTTTGTCTCATTGTATGTCCCCTCTGTCTCCCCCTCTGTCTCTCCCTTTAACTGTCCTTCTCTCCCCTCCTCCCACTTTCATTTTTACAGACATACTCCCTGTTCTCTCGCTCTGTCTCTCTCTCTCTCTCTCTGTTGTAATTAACTGGTGTAATTAAAATAGTAAATCTTAGTCTCAGGGAGAGAGGAGCTGATATAATAATCACAGCCAGTGGAAGCACATTACAACTCACTCTGCCTGCCTGTGTTTGTGTGTGTGTCCATGGTCTGGGTGTATAAAGGTATAACGGGGGATATATGAGCAGTTTGTGTGGTTGAGGCGGCAGTGAGAATAAGTTCAAGGTGAATCTGTGTCTGTGTGTCAGCTGTCATGCCTTATCAGTGATGCAGGCTGAATAGAGTGTGTGTACGTGCTTCATCAGTGATGCAGGCTGAATAGAGTGTGTGTACGTGCTTCATCAGTGATGCAGGCTGAGTAGAGTGTGTGTACGTGCTTCATCAGTGATGCAAGCTGAGTAGAGTGTGTGTACGTGCTTCATCAGTGATGCAGGCTGAGTAGAGTGTGTGTACGTGCTTCATCAGTGATGCAGGCTGAGTAGAGTGTGTGTACGTGCTTCATCAGTGATGCAGGCTGAGTAGAGTGTGTGTACGTCCTTCATCAGTGATGCAGGCTGAGTAGAGTGTGTGTACGTGCTTCATCAGTGATGCAGGCTGAGTAGTGTGTGTACGTGCTTCATCAGTGATGCAGGCTGAGTAGAGTGTGTGTACGTCCTTCATCAGTGATGCAGGCTGAGTAGAGTGTGTGTACGTGCTTCATCAGTGATGCAGGCTGAGTAGAGTGTGTGTACGTGCTTCATCAGTGATGCAGGCTGAGTAGAGTGTGTGTACGTGCTTCATCAGTGATGCAGGCTGAGTAGAGTGTGTGTACGTGCTTCATCAGTGATGCAGGCTGAGTAGAGTGTGTGTACGTGCTTCATCAGTGATGCAGGCTGAGTAGAGTGTGTGTACGTGCTTCATCAGTGATGCAGGCTGAGTAGAGTGTGTGTACGTGCTTCATCAGTGATGCAGGCTGAGTAGAGTGTGTGTACGTGCTTCATCAGTGATGAAGGCTGCGTGGTGTGTGTGTACGTGCTTCATCAGTGATGCAGGCTGAGTAGAGTGTGTGTACGTGCTTCATCAGTGATGCAGGCTGCGTGGTGTGTGTGTGTACGTGCTTCATCAGTGATGCAGGCTGCGTGGTGTGTGTGTGTACGTGCTTCATCAGTGATGCAGGCTGCGTGGTGTGTGTGTGTGTGCGTCATCACTGCAGACCTTCACGGCAGGGAGAATACAGAGGTCAGAACGGCCCCAGAAGAATAACACACACACCCCCTCTCATAAACTATCTGGGTCACTCTCACATAGAACCAAGGTGTTCCTTACCGTTGCTGTATAGAAACAGTACTGTGGTTTGGCCAGTAGAGGTCACTCATACTCCATGCATCATCACATGGGTTACACGTTTCTCCTACAGCACATTAACCAATATATACAATACATGACCAAAAGTATGTGGACACCTGCTCGTCCAACATCTCAATCCAAATTCATGGTCATTAATATGGAGTTGGTCCCTCCTTTGCTGCTATAACAGCCTCCAGTCTTCTGGGAAGGCTTTCCACTAGATGTTGGAACGTTGCTGCAGGGACTTGCTTCCATTCAGCTACAAGAGCATTAGTGAGGTCGGGCACTGATGTTGGGCGATTAGGCCTGGCTCGTTGTCGGCGTTCCAATTCATCCCAAAGGTGTTTGATGGGGTTGAGGTCAGGGCTCACTTTGTGCACGGGGCATTGTCATGCTGAAACAGGAAAGAGCTGTCCGCAAACTGTTGACACAAAGTTGGAAGCACAGAATCGTCTAGAATGTTATTGTATGCTGTAGCGTTAAGATTTCCCTTCACTGGAACTAAGTGGCCTGAACCATGAAAAACAGCCCCAGACCATTATTCCTCCTCCACCAAACTTTACAGTTGGCACTATGCATTGGGGCAGGTAGCGTTCTCCTGGCATCCTCCAAACCCAGATTAGTCCGTCAGACTGCCAGATGGTGAAGCGTGATTTATCACTCCAGAGACCGCATTTCCACTGCTCCAATGGCGGTGAGCTTTACACCACTCCAGCCAACGCTTGGCATTACGCATGGTGATCTTAGGCTTGTGTGCGGCTGCTCGGCCATGGAAACCCATTTCATGGAGCTCCCGATGAACAGTTCTTGTACTGCCGTTGCTTCCAGAGGCAGTTTGGAACTCGGCAGTGAGTGTTGCAGCCGAGGACAAACGATTTTAACGCACTTCAGCACTCGCCGTTCACGTTCTGAGACCTTGTGTCTCACTTCGTGGCTGAGCCGTTGTTGCTCCTAGATGTTTCCACTTCACAATAACAGCACTTACAGTTGACCAGGGCAGCTCTATCAGGGCAGAAATTTGACAAACTAACTTGTTGGAAAGGTGGCATCCTATGATGGTGCCACGTTGAAAGTCAATGAGCTCTTCAGTAAGGCCATTCTACTGCCAATGTTTGTCTATGGAGATTGCATGGCTGTGTTTTATACACCTGTCAGCAACGGGTGTGGCTGAAATAACCAAATCCACTAATTTAAGGGGTGTCCACATACTTTTGTATATTTATTGTATATACAACTCATTGAATGATTAGAAAGTAAGTTTAACAATGATAGATGTGTGGTTTTAAGGTTATGTAAATGTAGGACAACAATGGTTAAATAAATGGATTGGTCTTATTTAGACTCTTTCTGAGCATAGAGGCCATTTAATCAGATAATTATGCTTCTCACAAAGCTTTTAGTATGCTTTTGTTTTATGTTTTAAGACTTGTGAATCTTAGTTAAATTATTTGTCTAAATACATTTATATTTGCCTGTAAATATACAATAGGCCAACTATTTCAACTATATATAACTGAATTTCCCAGATTGACTTTTAGTCAGTTTACATTACCATACCATTACATAATGATCAGGCAAGCTGAACTATGGTGGAATTATAAATATATCTCCTCATTTTATCATCATGTGTTATTTATTTTGTCATTTGGATGTCCTTTATAAGTTGATATATCTGTCATTTGGGTCAGTGGAGTAATACTTACATGCAGTTACACTGTTTAGACACCAGGGGAGCGCAAGTGAGTACAGTTGTAGCCCTTCCCCTAATCCCTCCCAGCCTGGCCCTCCTACATCCTGCTCCCTCCCCCCAACCCCACCCAGCCATCTGGTGCTGGGCTCCACACACACACACTGCCAGGAATCCATTTTCCCTGCTTCCTTTCAGAAAGAAAAACAGGATGAAGGGGTTCTTTCAGTCTGAGGTTACCCTGGAAACCACCTATTCTGTCTCTAACACACACACACACTGGGACATAATGTGGACATTTCAACTTTAAAGGGACCAAGTCTGCGTCAGCTGTCCTTCTGTCCTTCTGTTCAGTTTAGACAAAGACCTCAGGCTTCTCCTGCTCCACTCCCCTTTAAACTTTCAGAGTTAACTTAAAACTTTTAGAGAGAACTTAATTAGCAAATGAAAAGCATAAGGCTTCCAGTCTGAACATATTGAATTAAGGTTGTGAAGTTCAAGAGTTTGTAAACCAGAACAAAGTGTATTGTGTGTATGGGAGTTATACATGTTGATGCATAAGAATGTGAGGAGCCTCTCAGTCCAAACATTACGTGACTCCTGAAACCAGAACCCTCTCCTCTTCTAGCTGGGCAGAAACTTGGGCGGAAGAATGTTGTATGGGGAAAAAAATGGTGTATTGAAGTTATATAAAGTTGCGTGCAGTTTTCCCAGCTGGCCAGTAGAGGTGTGTCATGAGCCACTGTTTCCTCCATAAGCACGCAATGGGCTCTGTCATCTGTAAGCTTTTAAAGTAAAAATAACCCTGGTCCGCTCTGCCCCGCAGGCAGGGAGTGGTAATGAGAGAATGAAAGAGGAAAATATATGAAAGAAAGTTGAGTTTTTCTTTCTGAGAAGGGCTTGCTGTGTAGCGGTGTGTAGCGTAGCTCAGCCACTAGACACATCAAATAGAAATGCAAGTCGGGTACAAGCTTTCTTTCTCTCTGATGTTGTTTCTTTCCTGCTCCCTTTGTATCTTTCTATCTGTTTCCACACTCTGTCTCTTTTCTCGCTCCAAGCCAGCGAGCCATCACCTCCTCTCACCTCTTAAGGAGTGAGGGAGTGAGAGAGGAAGGGAAAAGCGATGGAGGAGGATGAGGACAGACTCAGGTCTGGTGACTGATACACACACACACACACTCCCAGTGCCAGACAGGTGTTGGAGAGGCAGGGGGCTGTGGTGGGGCTGAGTAGGGGGACATTTGGAGGTCCCCTTTGTGTCGGTGGGGAACAATAGAACTACAGCATGTACTATAGTGTGTGTGTGTGCTCGCCTCCTGTGTGTGTGTCCCTCTGTCATGGCAACCATGGCTCCTCCTTTCTGTGTAATGTGAGTGCTGTGTTATCAGTAGCCAGTAGGGGTGCCATTGCACCATAAATGAGAAAAGTTGCACCATAAATGAGAAAAGTCTGTGAGCACCCGTTTTACCCTCAGCCTGGGACCCGTTTTACCCTCAGCCTGGGACCCGTTTTACCCTCAGCCTGG
>CM042384.1:534234-699234 GCA_023634145.1 Thymallus thymallus
AACACACTCACATATCTACAGACAGTGTGTCTAACAGGGTCAGAATGTATGTATTAAACAGAGACTGTATTAAGGGTTTTTATAAAAGGCTATCAATAAGGGGTATACTTTAGAATTTGCCCTCTGTCCAATCAGCTGCGGGACACCAAGACAGCTGACCTGAAGCAGACTCTCCTGCACTTCCTGGCTGATGTGTGTCAGGAGCATTACCCCGACATCCTGACGTTCCCCGATGAACTCATTCACGTAGAGAAGGCCAGCCGAGGTAACCATGGACAACACCTACCCTCAGAATTAACAACTAATACAAATGCTCTTACACAGTTTCCTTTCCTTGTTTCCTCTCCTCGTTTCCTCTCCTCCTCCCTGTTTCCTTTCATGACACACTGACCTGTCCTCTCTAAACCCTGTCCCAGTGTCGGCTGAGACCCTGCAGAAGAACCTGGAGCAGATGGGCTGTGCGCTGAAGACTCTGGACAAAGACCTGGAGACATTCCCTCCTCCACAGAGTGATAGGGACTTGTTCGTAGAGAAAATGACCATATCCTTTACTACTGCAAATCACTGTCAATCAAAACTCATTCAATCATTTGAACCTCCTCTAGTCCAATCAAGCTTCATGTAAAGTGTTGTTTCAAAGGATCTCCACACATCTTATGAAGTAAGATGGCGACAGGAAACATCCTCTGATGTCATTTCCTGTAAACCTTTTCATTGACCTTTTCCACATTTTGTTACGTTACAGCCTTATTCTAAAATTAATTGAAAAGTCATCAATATCCACACAGTACCCCATAATGACAATGCAAAAACAGGTTTTTAGATTTTTTTGCAAATGTAACAAAAAAAAAAAAACTGATATCACATTTACATAAGTATTCAGACCCTTTACTCAGTACTTTGTTGAAGCACCTTTGGCAGCGATTACAGCCTCAAGTCTTCTTGGGTATGATGCTACAAGCTTGGCACACCTGTATTTGGGGAGTTCATTCCATTCTTCTCTACAGATCCTCTCAAGATCGGTCAGGTTCAATAGAGAGCGTTGCTACACAGCTATTTTTAGGTCTCCAGAGATGTTCGGTCGGGTCCCGAAGCCACTCCTGCGTTGTCTTGGCCTCGTTCTTAGGGTCGTCGTCCTGTTGGAAGGTGAACCTTCGCCCCAGTATGAGGTCCTGAGTGCTCTGGAGCAGGTCTTCATCAAGGATCTCTCTGTACTTTGCTCTGTTCATCTTTCCCTCGATCCTGACTAGTCTCCCAGTCCCTGCTGCTGAAAAACTTCCCCACAGCATGATGCCACCACCACCATGCTTCACCGTAGGGAGGGTGCCAGGTTTCCTCCAGACGTGACACTTAGCATTCAGGCCAAAGAGTTCAATCCTGGTTTCATCAGACCAGATAATCTTGTTTCTCATGGTCTGAGAGTCTTTAGGTGCCTTTTGGCAAACTCCAAGCGGGCTGTCATGTGCCTTTTACTGAGGAGTGGCTTCCGTCTGGTCACTCTACCATAAAGGCATGATTGGTGGAGTGTTGCAGAGATGGTTGTCCTTCTGGAAGGTTCTCCCATCTCCACAGAGGAACTCTAGAGATCTGTCAGAGTGACCATCGGGTTCTTGGTCACCTCCCTGACCAAGGCCCTTCTCCCCCGATTTCTCAGTTTGGCCGGGCGACCAGCTCTAGGAAGAGTCTTGGTGGTTCCAAACTTCTTCCATTTAAGAATGACGGAGGCCACTGTGTTCTTGGGAACCTTCAATGCTGTAGAAATGCTTTGGTACCCTTCCCCAGATCTGTTCCTCAACACAATCCTGTCTCAGAGCTCTACGGACAATTCCTTCGACCTCATGGCTTGGTTTTTGCTCTGACATGCACTGTCAACTGTGGTACCTCATAAAGACAGGTGTGTGCCTTTCCGAATCATGTACAATCAATTGAATTTTCCACTGGTGGACTCCAATCAAGTTGTATAAACATCTTAAGGGTGATCAATGGAAACAGGATGCACTTAAGAGCAATTTGGAGTCTCATAGCAAAAGGGTCTGAATACTTATGTAAAAAAAATCTAAAAACCTGTTTTGCTTTCTCGTTATGGGGTATTGTGTGATGATTGATGAGGGAAAAAATGTATTGTCCGTGGGGTATATCTCTGTGTGGTGGGGTGGGGTGGTATGTACAGTGGGGAGAACAAGTATTTGATACACTGCCGATTTTGCAGGTTTTCCCACTTACAAAGCATGTAGAGGTCTGTAATTTTTATCATAGGTACTCTTCAACTGTGAGAGACGGAATCTAAGAAAATCACATTGTATGATTTTTAAGTAATTAATCTGGATTTTTGTTTTAGATTCCGCCTCTCACAGTTGAAGTGTACTTATGATAAAAATTACAGACTTCTACATGCTTTGTAAGTAGGAAAACCTGCAAAATCGGCAGTGTATCAAATACTTGTTCTCCCCACTGTATATCTCTGTGGTGTGTATATCTCTGTGGTGTGTGTATATCTCTGTGGTGTGTATATCTCTGTGGTGTGTATATCTCTGTGGTGTGTATATCTCTATGGTGTGTGTATATCTCTGTGGTGTGTATATCTCTATGGTGTGTGTATATCTCTGTGGTGTGTGTATATCTCTGTGGTGTGTGTATATCTCTGTGGTGTGTATATCTCTGTGGTGTGTGTATATCTCTGTGGTGTGTATATCTCTGTGTTGCCAGGCTGTGTATTCCTTAACTCCGTTCCTCACAGCTTTGTGGCCAGTGCCAGGGAGCAGCATGAGAAGTTGGACATGATGCATAAGAACATGGAGAAGCAGTTCTCTGACCTGGGGGACTACTTTGTGTTCGACCCTCGTAAGATATCTGTCGAAGAGTTATTCGGTGACCTCAACAACTTCAAGAACATGTTCCAGGTGAGTTTGAGCATTGGCAAATGACAGGTAGAAAACATAATGTATCCCACCTCATAGACACAAGTTCATGATAAACACATGGTCTCCTCACCTGTCTGTCTGAATGACATTGACTGTCTTAGTGGGAAGGTACAGTCTACAGGTATTCCTTATCAGTTAGTACCAGATAGTATCTGTTAGTACCAGGTAGTTTAGTTAGTATTAGTACCAGTCAGTATCAGGTAATATCTGTTAGTATCTGTTAGTAACAGTTGGGATCAAGGAGTATCAAGTAGTTCAATTAATTTTAGTACCAGGTTGAATCAGGTAGTTCTGTTAGTATCAGGTAGTACCAGGTAGTTTAGTTAGTATAAGTATCAGTTAGTGCTAGGTAGTTTTGGTAGTATTAGTATCAGTTAGTATTAGTACCAGGTAGTACCAGGTATATCATTTACTATCAGGTAGTACCAGATAGTATCAGTTAGTATTAGTACCTGGTAGTATCGGTTAGTATTAGTATCAGGTAGTGTTATTACCAGGTTTTATCAGTTAGTATTAGTATCAGGTAGTGTTATTACAAGGTTTTATCAGTTAGTATTAGTACCAGGTAGTATTATTACCAGGTAGTATCAGTTAGTATTAGTATCAGGTAGTGTTATTTCCAGGTTTTATCAGTTAGTATTAGTATCAGGTAGTCTTATTACCAGGTTTTATCAGTTAGTATTAGTATCAGGTAGTCTTATTACCAGGTTTTATCAGTTAGTGTTAGTATCAAGTAGTGTTATTACCAGGTTTTATCAGGTAGTATTATTACCAGGTTTTATCAGTTAGTATTAGTATCAGGTAGTATTATTACCAGGTTTTATCCGTTAGTATTAGTATCAGGTAGTGTTATTACCAGGTTTTATCAGTTAGTATTAGTAGCAGTTAGTGTTATTACCAGGTTTTATCAGTTAGTATTAGTATCAGGTAGTCTTATTACCAGGTTTTATCAGTTAGTATTAGTATCAAGTAGTGTTATTACCAGGTTTTATCAGGTAGTATTATTACCAGGTTTTATCAGTTAGTATTAGTATCAGGTAGTATTATTACCAGGTTTTATCCGTTAGTATTAGTATCAGGTAGTGTTATTACCAGGTTTTATCAGTTAGTATTAGTAGCAGTTAGTGTTATTACCAGGTTTTATCAGTTAGTATTAGTATCAGGTATTCTTATTACCAAGGTAGTATCAGGTAGTATTATTACCAGGTTTTATCAGTTAGTATCAGGTAGTATTAGTATCAGGTTTTATCAGTTAGTATTAGTATCAGGTAGTGTTATTACCAGGTTTTATCAGTTAGTATTAGTATCAGGTATTCTTATTACCAAGGTAGTATCAGGTAGTATTATTACCAGTTTTTATCAGTTAGTATTAGTATCAGGTAGTGTTATTACCAGGTTTTATCAGTTAGTATTAGTATCAGGTAGTATTATTACCAGGTTTTATCAGTTAGTATCAGGTAGTATTAGTATCAGGTTTTATCAATTAGTATTAGTATCAGGTAGTGTTATTACCAGGTTTTATCAGTTAGTATCAGGTAGTATTAGTATCAGGTTTTATCAATTAGTATTAGTATCAGGTAATATTAGTATCAGGTTTTATCAGTTAGTATTAGTATCAGGTAGTCTTATTACCAGGTTTTATCAGTTAGTATTAGTATCAGGTTTTATCAGTTAGTATTAGTATCAGGTAGTATTAGTATAAGTTAGTGTTATTACCAGGTAGTATCCGTTAGTATTAGTATCAGGTAGTATTATTACCAGGTTTTATCAGTTAGTATTAGTATCAGGTAGTATTATTACCAGGTTTTATTAGTTAGTATTAGTATCAGGTAGTATTATTACCAGGTAGTATCAGTTAGTATTAGTATCAGGTAGTGTTATTACCAGGTAGTATCAGTTAGTGTTATTACCAGGTTTTATCAGGTAGTATTATTACCAGGTAGTATCAGTTAGTGTTATTTCTAGGTTTGATCAGTTAGTATTAGTACCGGGTAGTGTTATTACCAGGTAGTATCAGTTAGTGTTAGTATCAGGTAGTGTTATTACCAGGTTTTATCAGTTAGTATTAGTACCAGGTAGTTCAGGTGATATCAGTTCCCTCTGAGCCTACACAGACAGAGAGGAGGTAGGAAGAGAAGTGAACACAAGGGAGTTTAGAGGAGACGTTAACCCCCGGAGGCCTTCCACATGTTCCTAGTGGTCACCTAGTGTTAACCTAGTGGTCACCTAGTGGTCACCTAGTGTTCACCTAGTGGTCACCTAGTGGTCACCTAGTGTTCACCTAGTGGTCACCTAGTGTTCACCTAGTGGTCACCTAGTGGTCTCCAAGTGGTCAAAAATAATCAATACATTTCCAACCTTTAGCTCTTCCACGCATTAGCTACTGAAGTATTTCTCTGCCATCAACCTGTATAGTATAGTTAACCATCCAACATCCACCAATGTATAGTGTACATATTCAGCCAACCACTCATACTATGCAATGTCCTTTTATAGCTTTTTTTTTTTTTTTTTTTTTTTTTTTTTGTTGCACTCCAGATATCCTGTATTTCTATACTTTTTCATACTGCCGCTCTATGTATCATGTACCGTGTATCTGTCTTTTGTGTACTTTCGTTGTGGCATTTTGCACCTGCCCTGTGTTTTTGTTGTAGCTGCTTGATAATGAAATTTCCCCCCCGGGGGATCAATAAAGTATCTATCTATCTATCTATCTATCTATCTATCTATGGAGACTGCATTATGCACCATAACCAAACCCATTGGCTGGCAGTGTTTCATGCTCTCCTTAGAGGAAATTATGGCATAATTATGTTCATAGTGGTTTATCTCATTGTGTTGTTGGTTATCTTGTGTTGCTGGTTATCTTGTGCTGCTGGTTATCTTGTGCTGCTGGTTATCTTGTGCTGCTGGTTATCTTGTGCTGCTGGTTATTTTGGCAGACAGCCAACTATTGTTTCTCAGTCAGACACACACACTTTCTTGTACACACAAACATCCACTCACACACACACACACTGATGTCACTGTGTCTGTGTCCATGTCCCCTCAGCAAGCGGTGAAGGAGAATGCGAAGAGGAGGGAGTCAGAGGAGAAGATAAAGAGAGCCAAGCTGGCCAAGGAGAAGGCTGACAGGGAGAAGGAGGAGAAGCAGAAGAGAAGCCAACAGCTGGACCTCAACGCAGGTCAGAGTGTCTGTGGGAGAGGAGTGGGTCAACGCATGTCAGAGTGTCTGTGGGAGAGGAGTGGGTCAACGCAGGTCAGAGTGTCTGTGGGAGAGGAGTGGGTCAACGCAGGTCAGAGTGTCTGTGGGAGAGGAGTGGGTCAACGCAGGTCAGAGTGTCTCTGGGAGAGGAGTGGGTCAACGCAGGTCAGAGTGTCTCTGGGAGAGGAGTGGGTCAACGCAGGTCAGAGTGTCTGATTTACCTGGCGTTCAATGTACTGATCTACCTGGCGTTCAATGTACTGATCTACCTGGCGTTCAATGTACTGATCTACCTGGCGTTCAATGTACTGATCTACCTGGCGTTCAATGTACTGATCTACCTGGCGTTCAATGTACTGATCTACCTGGTGTTCAATAGGTTTAGTTTCTAGTCAACCACTGTGGACTATGTATGAAGGAAATACAATATGCCAGGCGTGGCCAACCAGTCAGAGACTAAGAGACACATTTTTTACTATGCTACTGCAAAGAGCCACATCATACATACATATGGTCGCCAGTGAGCCACATGACCCCATGTCTTGTCACAACCTCCATGTTAGCGACAGTTTATGGCCACTGTGTGATGAGAGACGGCCTGATGAGGCCGTGTGTGTCGGCCGAAGGGTTGAAATAAAGTGCCTGGTTCTGAACCTCCTCCATGATCTGGATCAGGTTAGTTGTTACCACCGATGAGCCGAAGCTAGGCTAAGCGAGCTAGCTACACGCAAGAGGTCTCTTTAGTACAGCTGGTGAAGGAACAACAGTTACCGACGGAGGATCGAGCCTTCGTTGCCTCTGTCATGGTGCAAATTAGCGGATTCACCCATGTGTGACGTTCACATCAATACCGATCGGAGGTGAAGCCGATAAATATCGGGTGTTAGTGGGTTTACATAGGTTTTTTTGGGCAGTGTGTAAGGGGCTATATACACATCACAAAATTCGATATGAACGTAAGAGCCGCATGAAACCAGGCAAAGAGCCGCATGCGGCTCGGGAGCCGCGGGTTGGCCAGGCCTGCAATATGCATTCAAAGCTCTGTGTGTGGTTATGTGCATACAATCCATCCATTCACAGCTTTAAGTGTGTTGTGATTATTTTCCTGCATATCCATAGTTGACCATGAAACTTTCTCAGTAGCACCAAAAGACTAGTTGAATCAGCTTCTCACACAGTTCTGTACTGTAGTCTGATCTAGGACCTGTTCATATTTCTCAGAAGCACCAAAAGACTAGTTGAATCAGCTTCTCACACACTCACACAGTTCTGTACTGTAGTCTGATCTAGGACCTGTTCATATTTCTCAGTAGCACCAGGTCTGCATAGTTCCCCAGGTCTGCAGCTAGGTGTCAGTGCTGCATGAAAGAGGGTGTATTTGTTGTGTGTGTGTGTGGGGGGGGGGGGGGGGGGGGGGTAGGGGGTGTAGCCACCACTAGGGGTGCTGTGGCTCTACCTTAGAGCCTGTGTGAGAGAGAGAACACACGTGTGTGTGTGGGGGGGTGTAGCCACCACTAGGGGTGCTGTGGCTCTACCTTAGAGCCTGTGTGAGAGAGGCTTAGAGGATGTGGTGAGAAGAGAGGGCTGTAGAACAACAGATGTCTCCGTAGGATTAGACTGTGTTAGTCCTCTCAGAGCAGCGGGGCAGGCGTTGACCTGGAGAGGAGAAAGGGATGGACAGGAGATGAGAGGGAAGGATGACGGGGAGAGATGCCCTCCTAGAGTGGTAAGGAGATGATGGCAGGGTGGGGGGATGGAGATGATGAGAGGGGAGGGGGGATGGAGATGATGAGAGGGGAGGGGGGATGGAGATGCCCTCCTAGAGTGGTAAGGAGATACCCTCCTAGAGTGGTAAGGAGATACCCTCCTAGAGTGGTAAGGAGATACCCTCCTAGAGTGGTAAGGGTACTAAGTAGACCATCTCTTGTGGCTAAAGGAGAGGCTTGTGTGGTAGTAGAATATTACATGCTTATCTCTTGCTGTATCTCTAATGTTATTACCTTATTAACACAGCTTATGCTCTTAACTCCCAGACATGCTACACCCAGTGTTTTTTGTGTGGGAGCAGTGTCAAGCCTTCCGTAATGACCTTGACCCCACAGTCCACCGCTCAATACCCGCTAGTGCACCCAGTTTAATTAGCCTTATTCATTAGACATTATAAACTGGGTGGTTCGAGATCTGAATGCTGATTGGCTGACAGCCGTGGTATATGATGCCGTATACCATGGGTATGACAACATTTATTTTTAATGCTCTAATTACTTTAGTAACCAGTTTATAATGGCAATTAGATGGCCAATATACCACATTCCCCCCCCGTGCGTTATTGCTTAAGTAAATGAGAGCTGTGTTGTGGGACTGCACTTTGTGTGTGTGGTGTGTGTGTGTGGTGTGTGTGTGGTGTGTGTGGTGTGTGTGTGTGGTGTGTGTGTGGTGTGTGTGTAAGGAAGAGAGTCTGAGACTTTCTCTGACGTGACAAGCGAGACTAGGGGCCATCTGCCACTAGGCTTACAGTGAGATTAAACAAGTGTGTTTGGGGGAGGGGAGACAGGGGGAGGTGAGGACATTAACCCCACGCAGGACCCTCCTTCTTTTAGTTCAATGATAATAATTAAAACCATCTGCCTGAGTACACCACTGAATCCCCCCTACACACACACACACACACACACCACACACACACACACACACACACACACACCCCTGGTGAACATCGCAGCTTATTGAGCCACAGTGTAATAGACCTGTAGATGTGTGTGTGTGTGTGTGTGTGTGTGTGTGTGTGTGTGTGTGTGTGTGTGTGTGTGTGTGTGTGTGTGTGTGTGTGTGTGTGTGTGTGTGTGTGTGTGTGTGTGTGTGTGTGTGTGTGTGTGTGTGTGTGTGTGTGTGTGTGTACTACTACGTGTATGTAGCCTGCAGCCTAGACAGGATCTAAACTGGGTCAGAGCCCAACTAGGTTAATGTATCTAATGGGCCACCGTGTGACTGGTGATAGATAGATAGATAGATAGATAGATAGATAGATAGATAGATAGATAGATAGATAGATAGATAGATAGATAGATAGATAGATAGATAGATCCCAGAGGGGACATTTCTTTATCAAGCAGCTACAACAACAAAACATAGGGCAGGTGCAAAATGCCAGAACGAAAAGTACACAAAAGACAGATACACGATACATAGAGCGGCTGAAAAGGTATAGAAATACAAGATGTATTTGTGTGATGTGCCGCTACGTGTGTGAGAGAGAGAAGGTAAGGGGTGTGCTGTGTCCATTGATCTGTCCTCTGTCCGTTATGAGAGAGAGAGAGTGTGTTTTGTATTGACTGTTGTTATAACCATAGAATTTGAATACTAGAATGGACATGAACCTGTAATGGTTTAAAGGTCAGCCATGTTGGTCAACCATGGTTAACCAGTGCTGTGATTAAAATATAGTGTTAAATAATGAATGTGAAGAATGTATCTGCACTGGATGTGTGTTAGCTAGCTAGCCAGTTTTAGAGGAATGATTCCAGATAGTTTTTCATTAAATGCCAACATTCCATTCATACAATGCAGTCAATCCACAGCCATATCCTGGCTGAAATCACATCAGACAGGACTTAGACAAGTTGTAAATGCAACAAGTACTGATATTGTATCATTTTATAGCACACATATTTAGACATTTATAGTCTGTTTACATATATTGTTTGGGCTATTTATACAAAATAAAAACCTGTATAAACTATATTTATAATTATATGACTTTTAGATTGACAGGAATTCTATTACACAATTGATGATACATCACCTGCCTAACTTCCTGCGTAGTAAAATCAAGATGAATCCCTCTACTTTAAATTAGACCCCCTGACCAATATGGCCGCCATGTTCATCCCATTCTGGAGCGTTGAGGGTTTATGGCATAATAGGATCTCTCTGGTTTTAAGGTTGTGTATGTAATATTGATTGTGTGTGTGTGTGTGTGTGTGTGTGTGTGTGTGTGTGTACAGAGGGTGATGAGACTGGTATCATGGATGGCCTGATGGAGGCTCTGCAGTCTGGTGCTGCCTTCAGGAGGAATAGGGGACCCCGGCAAGCTGGTAAGGACCTACGGTTACACTCTGTCTGCACACACACACACACGCGCGCACACACACACGCACGCACACACACACACACACACACACACACGCACACACACGCACACACACACACGCACACACACACACACTCACGCACACGCACACGCACACACACACACACACACTCACACACTCACACACTCACACACACGCGCACACACACGCACACACACACACACACTTGGGCACACACACACTCACACACTTGGGCACACACACTCACACACTTGGGCAGACACACTCTCTCCGTCATACACTCTTTCTCACTCTCATGCATAAACACAGTGATTCTCCCTCAGATGAAGCCTTCAGTCCCTGTCTGCCCTCCTGGAGCAGGGCCATCTGATGTGTGGCTGTGGGGCCGGGGCGTGGCACCAGTTTGGGCTCTGTTCCAGGGAACCAGCCAGGGCAGGGAAGTGGGAGAAGGATGGGGTGGGGTGGGGGTGGCAGGCACAGAGAGGGTTGGCGGTAGAGGGGTTCAATTATAGGTTAGAAATACACTATAAAAATGCGGCTTCATAATTACTTAAACATTAAAACATGTTAACCTGGTCCAGTCTACAACCACTAGCCTGGGGCTTTCACTAGTCTGTCTAAATGATCTGTATTGATTTCCACTCAGAGTTACTGTTCTCCAGCCTCTCTCTCAGGCCAGACGATACACCACCCACATAATCTGGTTAGATACTCTCTGCTGTTTTCCAACATGAGGCTGTGAGGAGAAGGGGGGGTACCTCTAAACCCTGACCTGTGACTCAGCAGCTCTGTCTGACTGGGGGTCTCTAGGGGAGGGGCGACAGCTGCCCTCAATCTGTCTACACTGCTCTTTTTAAGCAAGGCCCACACACACTGCATACCAACACAGACACACTGCATACCAACACAGACACACTGCATACCAACACAGACACACTGCGTACCAACACAGACACACTGCATACCAACACAGACACACTGCATACCAACACAGACACACTGCGTACCAACACAGACACACTGCGTACCAACACAGACACACTGCGTACCAACACAGACACACTGCGTACCAACACAGACACACTGCGTACCAACACAGACACACTGCGTACCAACACAGACACACTGCGTACCAACACAGACACACTGCGTACCAACACAGACACACTGCGTACCAACACAGACACACTGCGTACCAACACAGACACACTGCGTACCAACACAGACACACTGCGTACCAACACAGACACACTGCGTACCAACACAGACACACTGCGTACCAACACAGACACACTGCGTACCAACACAGACACACTGCGTACCAACACAGACACACTGCGTACCAACACAGACACACTGCGTACCAACACAGACACACTGCGTACCAACACAGACACACTGCGTACCAACAGACAGTATTTATTCACCACAGATGATGTCATGCTGAAGGGTGGTTATGGGAATAAGTGTATTGCCCTGTCTAGCCTGAGGAGGGCGCTGTGAGATTCTGTAACCAGACCCACTGTCTGCAGCTCCAGCTGGTAGCTTATATAACCAGACCCACTGTCTGCAGCTCCAGCTGGTAGCTTATATAACCAGACCCACTGTCTGCAGCTCCAGCTGGTAGCTTATATAACCAGACCCACTGTGCATTCTGCTCTTCTAACCATCATCCTCTATTTCGTACATAACTGAAATCGACTAACCCCCAAACCAGTGTCCTCTCCCTGGTTCCCCGACCCCCAAACCAGTGTCCTCTCCCTGGTTCCCCGACCCCCAAACCAGTGTCCTCTCCTGGTTCCCCGACCCCCAAACCAGTGTCCACTCCCTGGTTCCCCGACCCCCAAACCAGTGTCCTCTCCCTGGTTCCCCAACCCCCAAACCAGTGTCCACTCCCTGGTTCCCCGACCCCCAAACCAGTGTCCTCCCCCCAGCCTCCATCCCTCCCTCCTCTACATGTCTCTTCTATCCAGCCTCCATCCCGCCCTCCTCTACATGTCTCTTCTATCCAGCCTCCATCCCTCCCTCCTCTACATGTCTCTTCTATCCAGCCTCCATCCCTCCCTCCTCTACATGTCTCTTCTATCCAGCCTCCATCCCTCCCTCCTCTACATGTCTCTTCTATCCAGCCTCCATCCCTCCCTCCTCTACATGTCTCTTCTATCCAGCCTCCATCCCTCCCTCCTCTACATGTCTCTTCTATCCAGCCTCCATCCCTCCCTCCTCTACATGTCTCTTCTATCCAGCCGTTTGGTTTGGTTGGCTCATCATTAACCTGTACTGAACTGCATCATATTAACACAATATGATCAACCCTGACATGATGTGTCTGCCTCTCTCTCTCTCTGCCTCTCTCTCTCTGCCTCTCTCTCTCTCTGCCTCTCTCTCTCTCTGCCCTCTCTCTCTCTCTCTCTCTGCCTCTCTCTCTCTCTCTCTGCCTCTCCCTCTCTCTGCCTCTCTCTCTCTCTCTGCCTCTCTCTCTCTCTCTGCCTCTCTCTCTCTCTCTCTCTGCCTCTCTCTCTCTCTCTGCCTCTCTCTCTCTCTCTGCCTCTCTCTCTCCCTCTCTCTGCCTCTCTCTCTCTCTGCCTCTCTCTCTCTCTCTCTCTCTCTGCCTCTCTCTCTCTCTCTGCCTCTCTCTCTCTCTCTGCCTCTCTCTCTCTGCCTCTCCTCTCTCTGCCTCTCTCTCTCTCTCTGCCTCTCTCTCTCTCTCTGCCTCTCTCTCTCTCTCTCTCTCTCTGCCTCCTCTCTCTCTCTCTGCCTCTCTCTCTCTCTCTCTCTGCCTCTCTCTCTCTCTCTGCCTCTCTCTCTCTCTCTCTCTCTGCCCTCTCTTCTCTCTCTCTCTCTCTCTGCCTCTCTCTCTCTCTGCCTCTCCTCTCTCTCTCTCTCTCTCTCTCTCTGCCTCTCTCTCTCTCTCTGTCTCTCTCTCTCTCTCTGCCTCTCTCTCTCTCTGCCTCTCTCTGCCTCTCTCTCTCTCTCTGTCTCTCTCTCTCTCTCTGCCTCTCTCTCTCTCTCTGTCTCTCTCTCTCTCTCTGCCTCTCTCTCTCTCTGCCTCTCTCTCTCTCTCTGTCTCTCTCTCTCTCTCTGCCTCTCTCTCTCTCTCTGCCTCTCTCTCTCTCTCTCTCTCTGCCTCTCTCTCTGCCTCTCTCTCTCTCTCTCTCTCTGCCTCTCTCTCTGCCTCTCTCTCTCTCTGCCTCTCTCTCTCTCTCTCTCTCTGCCTCTCTCTCTCTATCTCAGCCAACCGGAAAGCTGGTCATGCATTGACGAACATCTTGGCCAAAGAGTTGATGCAGGACGACACCCCGCCCCGCTTCAGCAAACCACCCAATAAGAAGATCAAGATAGATAAGAAGGAGGAGCCTAGCCTAAAGGGAGCGGGGTCACTAGAGGACCTCTTAGAGGACAGTCTATCACGGTCCAGTTAAAGGAGATGAGTAGAAGTTGCCCCTTAACCACAGATCTAGGATCTGCTCATCTTACCCATATCCTAACCTTAACCATAGAGAAATGTAGAAACTGTCCTTCAATCAGTGTCTAAGGGCAACTGAATCCTCCTGCCAGTTAAAGGAAGAGTCTGTGCGCCTTGTCTTTCATGGGACCACGTGATTGGACATACTGGGTCTGAAGGGCCCAATGGGTGAGGGCGGGGTTCTCACCATGACCACACCCCCCAGGGTTTTCCATGTTGAGGGACGACTCTTGCTTTGCCATATAAACATATCGATGTTCAAGCATCAGCATCTGCACACATCCACTGCGCTCTTGTTTCTCTGTTTCTCTCACACACACTATCCATCTACTTTCCTCTGTCTGAAGTGCATCGTGATAATCCAACGACTTTCTCAGGAGGGGTCCTACGTTTTTTACAAAGAAAATGGAATGGAATTCCCAATTCGGATGGTGGGAATGTCCTACCTATATGGAAGCCCTGGGTGGTTTTTGGAACACTGCTTTTTTCCTCCACGTTGTTTGATTAAAAACCTAATAAATGTTCCTCTTTAAATGTCCAGTAAACGTCTGTAAATGCTAATGTTGTGTCTGTTTATAAAATAAACAAGTGCCAATCTTTGTGTTGTCCAATAGGGTTAGGGTGGACCAATCAAAAACCTTCTACCTAAACTGTGTGTGGTGTGTGTGATATGATATGATATCACATGTTGAATGTGTTCCACAATCCTCATCTCCACTGTTTTACTGGCTATATTTAGACCTCTATTGGGCTTTCTCAAAGGTTGTCTCCATGTAAGTGGCTTTTGATAAAAAAGCATCTGCTAAATGGCTTATATCATACATTATTATTAAAAGAAAAGTGTGTGTCTGGCGCTACGTGTGTGATGGGGGTTGTCTGTGCATTTATGTAGTGTGTGTCAGATTGAGTATGTTCTTCCATCTGTAATTACTGTCTGGTACTCCCTCTATCTTCCATCTGTAATTACTGTCTGGTACTCCCTCTATCTTCCATCTGTAATTACTGTCTGGTACTCCCTCTATCTTCCATCTGTAATTACTGTCTGGTACTCCCTCTATCTTCCATCTGTAATTACTGTCTGGTACTCCCTCTATCTTCCATCTGTAATTACTGTCTGGTACTCCCTCTATCTTCCATATGTAACTACTGTCTGGTACTCCCTCTATCTTCCATATGTAACTACTGTCTGGTACTCCCTCTATCTTCCATCTGTAATTACAGTCTGGTACTCCCTCTATCTTCCATCTGTAATTACAGTCTGGTACTCCCTCTATCTTCCATATGTAACTACTGTCTGGTACTCCCTCTATCTTCCATCTGTAATTACAGTCTGGTACTCCCTCTATCTTCCGTCAGCCTAAATGCTATATTTCATAAACAGAGCTGTGATCTTTCTACTAGAGACCTGCCCAAAGTGTGTGCGTGCGTGCGTGCGTGCGTGCGCCCCTTCACACAGCAACACCTGTTGCTGAATGTCTGGACTTGCTTTTTTCTATTCAGTAGCCATCAGCAATTGTATTTCTGTCAGCTGTCCCATGCTATACCAATCCCTATGCAAATATAACACATCCCTACCGCTGATCTCAAGTCTATCTCAAGCGGTTAGAACATAGGCATGAATAACTGTGGTTTCCATAAGTACTGATCAGAGATCATTTTGTATAGTAGAGCCAAGCACAAGCTGTTTAAGGGCTATTACCAACACAACGTATTGTTATTGTTGAGAGATCAGTTCATGATAATGGTTGCTTCCTACAGTACATTACAAAGGTATTCAAAATGTTCTGTGACGTGATACGTTTCCAGCTTATCCTCCAGTCAGTGAAGTGCTGAGAAGAATGTATATATTTTGAGTGTACACTGAGGGCCAAAAGTTGAAGGGTTTTTCTTTACTTGCACTATTTTTTACATTGTAGAATAAAAGTGAAGACATCAAAACTATGACATAACACATATGGAATCATGTAGTAACCAAAAAAGTGTTAAATAAATCAAAATATATTTTATATTTGAGATTCTTCAAATAGACACATTCATCTCTAGGAGACAGAACGCGTCTCCTTCCTGAGCGGTATGACGGCTGCGTGGTCCCATGGTGTTTATACTTGCGTACTATTGTTTGTACAGATGAACGTGGTACCTTCAGGCATTTGGAAATTGCTCCCAAGGATGAACCAGACTTGTGGAGGTCTACAATTGTTTTTGTAACAAATGTTATATTATTTGGATATATTTTTTTTTTTTGGAAAACACAAGTAGTTGAATATTGGAATGTATACACTTTCTGAATACTGAAATAGCGAATGTGTATTTTCAAATACACATTTAAATTCTCTATGTATAATGTATTTGGAAAGACGTTTCTGAAAATAGTTTGCTATTTATATGAAGTTATTTGAAAATACTTGCAAATTCTTCAAATGTAAGTAGCTGATTTGGCCACATTATTTCAAAATACTCAAATACACATAAAATAAGTATTTACAGTAAATAACAAATATTTAAATACTCCCATGTATTTGAATCCAGGTCTGTCCTCCTCCCACATTCTACTGTATCTATAAACTTCAGCTATAAACTAATTATAAACTAGTCTTTTACATTGAAGCAAGAAACAAGTCTCCTAAAGTATCTTTTGTGGCTTTTTTGGCCTTTAGTACAAGACTATCATGGTCTCCTTCACGCCCTCATTAAGATGTGGTGTGTGTGTGTGTGTGTGTGTGTGTGTGTGTGTGTGTGTGTGTGTGTGTGCGTGCGTGCGTGTGTTGGGTGTGTTGCAGCACAGAAACAGAAAGGAAGTCAGGGACAAAGTGGAGGGGTGTATAATTGACCGACCATGGCCAGACGACACCGGCACCTTGGAGCCCATGACCAATCAGAACAAAGACGCTCTGTTCTCAGGGCCTGTGATTGGCTGGCTGGGTGTTCTACTGGTCGGTCTCCAGGAAACATAGTGGACCCTGGAGGAAATCCACCTCTGAGAGGGAGGATGAAGGGGGCGACATCCTCTCGTCTCGCTCTAACTATATTTCCATGTCTTTACCTCCATCCATCCTTGTCTCTTCCTATCATTAATATTTTCCCCTCATTACCCCTCCTTCTTCCTCCACATCCCTCCTTTCTCTCCTTCTTCCTCCACATCCCTCCTTTCTCTCCTTCTTCCTCCACATCCCTCCTTTCTCTCCTTTTTCCTCCACATCCCTCCTTTCTCTCCTTCTTCCTCCACATCCCTCCTTTCTCTCCTTCTTCCTCCACATCCCTCCTTTCTCTCCTTTTTCCTCCACATCCCTCCTTTCTCTCCTTCTTCCTCCACATCTCTCCTTTCTCTCCTTCTTCCTCCACATCCCTCCTCTCTCCTTCTTCCTCCACATCCCTCCTTTCTCTCCTTCTTCCTCCACATCCCTCCTTTCTCTCCTTCCTCCACATCCCTCCGTCCCTCTCTGTTCTAAATGAGCATCACTATCTCTTGGCCAGATAAAGAAGGAGTAATGCAGATCAGAGTCTCTTTCTGATTAGTGTCACCATCTCTCTCCCTCTACCTCCCTCTCTCTCTCTCTCTCTCCCTCTCTCTCTCTCTCTCTCCATCTCCCTCTCTCCCCATCTCTCTCCCTCTACCTCCCTCTCTCTCTCTCTCTCTCTATCTCCATCTCTCCCTCTCCATCTCTCCCTCTCTCTCTCTCTCTCTCACTCTCTCTCTCTCTCTCTCTCTCTCCATCTCTCTCTCTCTCTCTCTCTCTCTGTATCTCTCTCTCTCTCTCTCTCTCTCTCTTTCCACGCCCGATTATCTCAGAGCGCCCGGGAACAAAGTCAATTTGGCCTGCATATTCACTGTGAACTTGAGCGACCCCACCGTAACACCATAACCCCACACCATAACACCACACCACCATAACCCCACCCCACCGTAACCCCACACCACCATAACCCCACCCCACTGTAACACCATAACACCACCATAACCCCACATCACCATAACCCCACATCATCACACCACCATAACCCCACACATCACACCACACCACCACCCCACCATCCCACAAAATAATCTGTCACTTCTGAAATGTTGAAACACGTTTATATTTGAGCGTTCATCCTAACCCTAGTGTCACAGCTCGTCCAACAGGATCAGTGCTTGGCAGAAAGATGGCAAGGTTTATTCCTGCTCTGTCTTCTCTCTCTACAGCAGGCTGAGCTAAGGGAAGATGCCACCAGAATATCAATAAGACCCAGGGGTCACATAGTCACACTCAACGCCGTAACTCACACACAATGCACCAAATCCTACACACTCATTAGACCTTGGGTCAAGGGTGTGGGGATTAATAGTAGGGATGGTAGTAGAAGTAGTAGCATAAGCCTGCCATGTTTTAGTGATAGCTGGTGTTCTAATGGTAGCACTGTTGATGATGTATTGAACATTTGATAAATCAGTGGTATCAATGTGTTAAGCCCTAGGGCTGTTGTCTCTGGAGTTAGGACTTAGTCACATGGCTCAGAGCCCCTGACCCCTGACCCCTTGATCGCTCTCTGTGGCAGCCCGGCTGGTTAGTCTCTGAGGCAGCCCGGCTAGTTAGTCTCTGTGGCAGCCCGGCTAGTTAGTCTCTGTGGCAGCCCGGCTGGTTAGTCTCTGTGGCAGCCTGGCTAGTTAGTCTCTGTGGCAGCCCGGCTAGTTAGTCTCTGTGGCAGCCCGGCTAGTTAGTCTCTGTGGCAGCCCAGCTGGTTAGTCTCTGTGGCAGCCAGGCTGGTTATTCTCTGTGGCAGCCTGGCTGGTTAGTCTCTGTGGTAGCCTGGCTAGTTAGTCTCTGTGGCAGCCTGGCTAGTTAGTCTCTGTGGCAGCCTGGCTAGTTAGTCTCTGTGGCAGCCTGGCTAGTTAGTCTCTGTGGCAGCCTGGCTGGTTAGTCTCTGTGGCAGCCAGGCTGGTTAGTCTCTGTGGCAGCCTGGCTGGTTAGTCTCTGTGGTAGCCTGGCTAGTTAGTCTCTGTGGCAGCCTGGCTAGTTAGTCTCTGTGGCAGCCTGGCTAGTTAGTCTCTGTGGCAGCCTGGCTAGTTAGTCTCTGTGGCAGCCTGGCTAGTTAGTCTCTGTGGCAGCCTGGCTGGTTAGTCTCTGTGGCAGCCAGGCTGGTTAGTCTCTGTGGCAGCCTGGCTAGTTAGTCTCTGTGGCAGCCAGGCTGGTTAGTCTCTGTGGCAGCCTGGCTAGTTAGTCTCTGTGGCAGCCCGGCTAGTTAGTCTCTGTGGCAGCCTGGCTGGTTAGTCTCTGTGGCAGCCAGGCTGGTTAGTCTCTGTGGCAGCCTGGCTAGTTAGTCTCTGTGGCAGCCTGGCTAGTTAGTCTCTGTGGCAGCCTGGCTGGTTAGTCTCTGTGGCAGCCAGGCTGGTTAGTCTCTGTGGCAGCCTGGCTAGTTAGTCTCTGTGGCAGCCTGGCTGGTTAGTCTCTGTTCATGCTCCATATTATCATTCTGGCAGTAGACTCTCTGAAAGGGCTTAGTCCTCTCAGAGCTGCTGAGGGAGAGGAGTAAAGGATGGGAGCAGTAGAGGGAAAACGAGTGGAGGAGCAGAGGGAGAGAAAGAGAAGCAGGGGAACAGAGACATATTTGAGGGGCGTCGTTGTTAAATAGCCATAGGACTCTAGCTTTAAAGAGTGATACAAGAAAGGAGGTGGAACTGTGTTTTTCCTTTGGTGTATTAGACCTAAAATACACCTGCCCTGTGAAGGACCAATTAACAGGGGATGTCATCGCCACTTTGGCTCTGTAACCATGGTTACCATGGCCTCTAGCTACTGAGCATCAGCAGAACCCTTTTCCCCACATTCCTTCTCCTGCTGACTTCCTGCTCACCCACCTCTCTCTCTCTCTCTCTCTCTCCCCCACCTCTCTCTCTCCCACATCTGTCTCTCTCTCCCACCTCTCTCTCTCTCTCCCACCTCTCTCTCTCTCTCTCCCACCTCTCTCTCTTTCTCTCCCACCTTTCTAGTCTCTCTGTCTCCTTCCTTTTCCATTCCTTTCCTACCTCTCTCTCCCTCACTCCCTCTCACTGTTTTCTACTCTGTCTCCTGGGGTCCCAGTCTGTCTGTGTATAAAGGAGGGGACATAAAGAGCAGTGGACATGACAGTCAAATGCCAGGTAATCAGCCATGACCTTTCAGAGGCAAAAATGCAAGAAACATGGGACAGTAACGATGTCAGTAACGATGTTCCTTATATATTTCCTTATATAACATACAATAAGTGATGTATAGGACCTCTATGGGAAAGAGATGCTGAGGGCAGGACACAGAGGCAGGTTGGCTTTTATTGGGATGACTCATGTACTGGAGGCAGCTCTGCAGAGTGGTCACCAGCTGGCACAGCCACAAAGTCATAACCTTAACCACACTGCTAACCCTATTGCCTAAACCTAACCTTAAACCTAACCCCATGATTTTTTTATGATATAGTCAATTTTGACTTTGCAGCTGGCCCATCTAGCGAGAAATCGCTCAGTTCTGCCTCCAGGGCAAGATTGATGACAAACGTCAACCTGCGACACCAAGAGGAAGGATAGGACTGGGAGGGCAGCACGGCCAGTAAAATGGAGTCAAGACAGCGAGTAGGGAGCAGTGAAATGAAGGATGAGACTGTGTTAATGGATCAGGGGGTATAATGCTGTATTGAAGCCCATTCTGCAGTGGTCTTACAGTAAGTAGCTTACAGTCCCTCTGCAGGCCTAGTCTTTATGAAGGGACAGAGACAGGAGTGGAGACTCTCTGTCTGCTCTCTGTTCTTACTCTACTGAGTTCAATCCACAGGAGTGGAGACCATGGGACCCGTCTCTGTCTGCTCTCTGTTCTTACTCTACTGAGTTCAATCCATCCTTCCCACATGAAAAAATACTATGGTGTTCACTCTAGTGTTTTTGGAGACTTGACTGTAATATTTACTGTACAGTCATGGCCAAAGGTTTTGAGAATGACACAAGTATTGGTCTCCACAAAGTTTGCTGCTTCAGTGTTCTTAGATCTTTATGTCAGTAGTTACTATGGTACACTGAAGTATAATTACAAGTATTCCATATGTGTCAAAGGCTTTCATTGACAATGACATTCAGTTCATGCAAAGAGTCAATATTTGCAGTGTTGACCCTTCTTTTTCAAGACCTCTGCAATCCGCCCTGGCATGCTGTCAATTAACTTCTGGGCCACATCCTGACTGATGGCAGGCCATTCTTGCATAATCAATGCTTGGAGTTTGTCAGAAGTTGTGGGTTTTTGTTTGTCCACCCGCCTCTTGAGGATCGACCACAAGTTCTCAATGGGATTAAGGTCTGGGGAGTTTCCTGGCCATGGACCCAAAATGTCGATGTTTTGTTCCCCGAGCCACTTAGTTATCACTTTTGCCTTATGGCAAGGTGCTCCATCATGCTGGAAAAGGCATTGGTCATCACCAAACTGTTCTTGGATGGTTGGGAAAAGTTGCTCTCGGAGGATGTGTTGGTACCATTCTTTATTCATGGCTGTGTTCTTAGGCAAAATTGTGAGTGAGCCCACTCCCTTGGCTAAGAAGCAACCCCACACATGAATGGTCTCAGGATGCTTTACTGTTGCCATGACACAGGACTGATGGTAGCGCTCACCTTGTCTTCTCCGGACAAGGTGTTTTCTGGATTGCCCAAACAATCGGAAAGGGGATTCATCAGAGACAATGACTCTACCCCAGTCCTCAGCAGTCCAATCCCTGTACCTTTTGCAGAATATCAGTCTGTCCCTGATGTTTTTCCTGGAGAGAAGTGGCTTCTTTGCCGGCTTCTTTGCCGGCTTCTTTGCTGCCCTTCTTGACACCAGGCCATCCTCCAAAAGTCTTCGACTCACTGTGCGTGCAGATGCACTCACACCTGCCTGCTGCCATTTCTGAGCAAGCTCTGCACTGGTGGTGCCCCGATCCTGCAGCTGAATAAACTTTAGGAGACGGTCCTGGCACTTGCTGGACTTTCTTGGGTGCCCTGACGCCATCTTCACAACAATTGAACCTCTCTCCTTGAAGTTCTTAATGATCCGATAAATGGTTGATTTAGGTGCAATCTTACCAGCAGCAATATCCTTGCCTGTGAAGCCCTTTTTGTGCAAAGCAATGATGACGGCACGTGTTTCCTTGCAGGTAACCATGGTTGACAGAGGACGAACAATGATTTCATGCACCACCCTCCTTTTAAATCTTCCAGTCTGTTATTCTGACTCAATCAGCATGACAGAGTGATCTCCAGCCTCGTCAACACTCTCACCTGTGTTAATGAGACAATCACTGCCATGATGGCAGCTGGTCCTTTTGTGGCAGGGCTGAAATGCAGTGGAAATGTTTTTGGGGGATTAAGTTCATTTTCATGGCAAAGAGGAACTTTGCAATTAATTGCAATTCATCTGATCACTCTTCATGACATTCTGGAGTATATGCAAATTACCATCAACACTGAGGCAGCAAACTTTGTGGAGACCAATACTTGTGTCATTCTCAAAACTTTTGGCCACGACTGTAGTATTGCAGAGATGACTGTAGTATACTGTAGTGTTTACAGTTTACTATAGTATAAATACATTAGTAAAAAATAATGTTTACTGTAGTGTTTTTGTGGACTCTACTATTTATGCATTACTGTAGTTTTTAATGTAGTTTTTTTGTGGTCTGTAGTTTTCTACAGTATTCGACACAATTCTATAGTAAGCACTTCACATGATCGAGGGATACTACAATGTGTATTTTAGTATTCTACAGTTTACTTTGGTTTTCAGCGATGTCCAGAGGGCCTTAATGGATCTTTCTGTGACTGTCCAGTGATTTAATGGTGAGCTGGTCCTGGCACCGTCTGAGTAACTCTGCATGATCTCTCTGGTCTCATCTGCCCATGATACCGCAAATGTAGCTAGAGTCTTGGGGAAATGACGGGATGGTGGGATGGTGACATATTTGTATGCCAATTGTCTTTAATCTCTAAACCTACGATTAATTTAACATTGCACGGTTGTTTTTGATCTACAAAGCCAAGGACCTAATAGTTTGACCTCTTATTCTGGCCCATAGTAGTATTGTTGGATGGGTCCCAGGGAGCCATTCCCACCATCCAGGAATTCTGTCGTTTGGAATGCCTCTTCATTCTGATGGTTTTCACACCTGTCCCAGAGGTTCCGACCAAGGGTATGTTCCTTTATGTGCCTTGGTACTGCAACCACTGCCACTTGACAGTGTACTGCTGAAAGTGTTGCCCTGTTTGAGTTAGGCTGTTTGAGGAGAACGGAATTCCCTAGCTGTTGGACAAGGCTAGACTCAGAAACCGGGTGGATTATGGGGTCAGCTATGAACAGATTGGGTTTATTCGGAAGGGGCAGGGGGTGAGAAGGGGGTGAAGTGGTTGCTGAACCTAACCAATTAACCATCATTCACTTTTGGGGATGTCAGGGTTTGTTTAAGGATTGCTGGACTAGGTGGCACAGCAAGTTAAATATCTGATATGATCAACTGTAGCCTCCATTGTTAGCTTGTATTTATTAGCAATTTACAAGTCTTGTTTGATGTTAAACAAAAGGCTTTAGGCTGTTACAAGCCTCTTTCATAGTTTCCATGACAATTATTCTTATAGTTATGATCATCATACTATACTCACAGTGGAAGCTTTGTAAATGTTGTTAGTATTCAGGCCTTGGGCAATGTAGCCTACTCCTCCTATAAATGGGGGCTATCTAGAACCAAAAAGGCTTCTTTAGCTTCCCCTCTTTGAAGAACCCCTTTTGGTTCTACGTAGAACCCTTTTGGTTCCAGATAGAACCATTTTGGGTTCCATGTAACCGAAAAGGGTTCTACTTGTAACCAAAAATTGTTATGTTATGTTATGTTTGAACAGTAACATAAATGCTTTGGTTTGAACAGTAACATAAATGCTTTGGTTTGAACAGTAACATAAATGCTTTGGTTTGAACAGTAATATAAATGCTTTGGTTTGAACAGTAATATAAATGCTTTGGTTTGAACAGTAATATAAATGCTTTGGTTTGAACAGTAATATAAATGCTTTGGTTTGAACAGTAACATAAATGCTTTGGTTTGAACAGTAATATAAATGCTTTGGTTTGAACAGTAACATAAATGTTTTGGTTTGAACAGTAACATAAATGCTTTGGTTTGAACAGTAACATAAATGCTTTGGTTTGAACAGTAACATAAATGCTTTGGTTTGAACAGTAATATAAATGCTTTGGTTTGAAAAGTAATATAAATGCTTTGGTTTGAACAGTAATATAAATGCTTTGGTTTGAACAGTAATATAAATGCTTTGGTTTGAACAGTAATATAAATGCTTTGGTTTGAACAGTAACATAAATGCTTTGGTTTGAACAGTAACATAAATGCTTTGGTTTGAACAGTAACATAAATGCTTTGGTTTGAACAGTAACATAAATGCTTTGGTTTGAACAGTAATATAAATGCTTTGGTTTGAAAAGTAATATAAATGCTTTGGTTTGAACAGTAATATAAATGCTTTGGTTTGAACAGTAATATAAATGCTTTGGTTTGAACAGTAATATAAATGCTTTGGTTTGAACAGTAACATAAATGCTTTGGTTTGAACAGTAACATAAATGCTTTGGTTTGAACAGTAACATAAATGCTTTGGTTTGAACAGTAACATAAATGCTTTGGTTTGAACAGTAACAGTGAATGCATTCCAGTCTGATCCAGTGAGGGATGTTTCAGTTTGGGGGAAAGGGGAGGGCTTTATAGCGAACGCTTATTATCCCCAAATATCCAGACAACAGCTGCACCTTTCCTCCATGGTGCTGCCATGTCCACATGCATCCATGTCAAAGTTTACGCTGTGCATTCACTGGCCGACAACAGGGTGAGAAATGCACACACACACACACACACACACACACACACACACACACACACACACACACACACCACACACACACACACACACACACACACACACACACACACACACACTTATTCCTCAACTACACAAACACATTAGACTATTTTCCTGTCCTGCTATGCATTCAAAATGTAAGTACTTTTGGGTGTCAGGGAAAAGTTATGTAAAAAGTAAAAAGTACATTATTTTCTTTAGGAATGTAGTGAAGTAAAAGTAAAATATAAATAGTCAAGTAAAGTTCAGATTTGAATTTTATTTGATTTATTTAACCTTTATTTAACTAGGCAAGTCAGTTAGGAACAAATTCTTATTTACAATGACGGCCTACACCGGCCAACCCCGGACGACGCTGGGCCAATTATGTGCCACCCAATCCACATAACAGTCCCATAACAGTCCAATAACAGTCCAATAACAGTCCCATAACAGTCCAATAACAGTCCCATAACAGTCCAATAACAGTCCCATAACAGTCCCATAACAGTCCCATAACAGTCCTATAACAGTCCCATAACAGGCCCATAACAGTCCTATAACAGTCTAATAACAGTCCCATAACAGTCCAATAACAGTCCAATAACAGTCCCATAACAGTCCCATAACAGTCCAATAACAGCCCCATAACAGTCCAATAACAGTCCCATAACAGTCCCATAACAGTCCTATAACAGTCTAATAACAGTCCCATAACAGTCCCATAACAGTCCTATAACAGTCCCATAACAGTCCTATAACAGTCCAATAACAGTCCCATAACAGTCCTATAACAGTCCCATAACAGGCCCATAACAGTCCTATAACAGTCCTATAACAGGCCCATAACAGTCCTATAACAGTCCTATAACAGTCCTATAACAGTCCAATAACAGTCCCATAACAGTCCAATAACAGTCCCATAACAGTCCAATAACAGTCCCATAACAGTCCAATAACAGTCCCATAACAGTCCAATAACAGTCCCATAACAGTCCAATAACAGTCCCATAACAGTCCCATAACAGGCCCATAACAGTCCAATAACAGTCCCATAACAGTCCCATAACAGGCCCATAACAGTCTAATAACAGTCCCATAACAGTCTAATAACAGTCCCATAACAGTCCCATAACAGTCTAATAACAGTCCCATAACAGTCTAATAACAGTCCCATAACAGTCCCATAACAGTCCCATAACAGTCCCATAACAGGCCCATAACAGTCTAATAACAGTCCCATAACAGTCTAATAACAGTCCCATAACAGTCCAATAACAGTCCCATAACAGTCCCATAACAGTCCCATAACAGTCCCATAACAGGCCCATAACAGTCTAATAACAGTCCCATAACAGTCTAATAACAGTCCCATAACAGGCCCATAACAGGCCCATAACAGTCCAATAACAGTCCCATAACAGGCCCATAACAGGCCCATAACAGGCCCATAACAGGCCCATAACAGGCCCATAACAGGCCCATAACAGTCTAATAACAGTCCCATAACAGTCCCATAACAGTCCCATAACAGTCCCATAACAGGCCCATAACAGGCCCATAACAGTCCAATAACAGTCCCATAACAGGCCCATAACAGGCCCATAACAGGCCCATAACAGGCCCATAACAGGCCCATAACAGTCCAATAACAGTCCCATAACAGGCCCATAACAGGCCCAAAACAGGCCCATAACAGTCCAATAACAGTCCTGTTCCTCTAATCCTTCAAGGAAGATAGCTCCCTTTGTTGGCTTTCTTTATTTCATTCGCTCCTCTCTTCCTCAGTATCTCTCCCACTCCTTTTCCCCTCTCTCTCCTCTTCCATGCCTTCTTCCTCCACCGTCAGAGAGGGGGAAAAGCAGTGTTTCCATGACAACGTTAGAGGTGGAGGAAATGGATTTGTGACCAGCAGAATGCTGCTAGAACAGATAATATGGGATAAGAGGGAGGAAGAGGGGGACTGGAAGGGGGTTTAGAGGAGTAGGGGAGATTGGGGACAGGGGAGGTTGAAATGAGTTGAGAGGGATTGGGAAGGGGAGGGTTAACGGGGCTAGACTAGAGGGGGAATGGGTGTGGGGTGGGGGGAAGATTTTCCTAAAACCACAGCACCAGTTGGAAGCTTTTGATCCCATAAGAGTCTCTGTTTCATCATGACTTATGAATGCTATTCTACTCCATTTGATTCAGTTCAGTACTTTTGATTCAGATTCACTGTATGGAGCTTTTTTAACCTACCGGGGGCTTGAATGCTTGAGTTCTTTCCCTTCTGAATAAACTACCTTAGTGGGCTTTTACCCCATAGAGCTCTGCACTTGACCTGAGTAAATGTGTTTAGTTTGACCTTTGACTTCTGCTCTTGGTGGGGTTAAATTGGGGTAGCCAGAAGCAGTGAAACACCCCCTTCATCACCCCTTTATTTTAAATCTCAGTTCTGATTAGTGTAGCCATCTCTCTCCCTCTCTCTCCCCCTCTCTCCCCTCTCTCTCTCCCCCTCTCTCTCTCCGTCTCTCTCTCCCCCTCTCTCTCGTCTCTCGCTCCCCTCGCTCTCTCTCTCCCCCCCCCTCTCTCTCTCGCTCTCTCTCGCTCTGCCTCTGTCTCTCTCTCCCCTCTCTCTCCCTCTCAACTCTCTCTCCCTCTTACCCTCTCTCTCTCCCTCCCTCTGTCTGATTTCCTCCCAGCAGAGAAAACAGGCGCAGGGACTCTTGGCAGAAGAGACAAGGAGAGGGCTTTTCAGATGGAGAGAAAAGAGAGTTTACAGCAATGAAAGAGAGCATTGTGCTAGCCTACAAAGCACTAGGCTACATCGCTAGCTCTGTTAGCAACCACATCATTACTGTGTCTCTTTAAAGCAGAGGAGATAGCCCCTAGCAATGCAGTGACTGTGTGCCGGTGCATTTACTCAATGGATTCTTCCATTTCCTCAGTACACTTCCCGCCATTTGTTCTTACATCACCATTCTAGTCACTTTGCATCAGTGAATTACAAGGAAAGGCTGTTCAAACCAGTTCAAACTTCTGTGTGTGTGTGTGTGTGTGTGTGTGTGTGTGTGTGTGTGTGTGTGTGTGTGTGTGTGTGTGTGTGTGTGTGTGTGTGTGTGTGAATAATAATAATAATAATAATGATGATAATATAATAATAATAATAATGATGATAATATAATAATAATAATAATGATAATAATGATAATATAATAATAATAATAATAATAATGATAATAATAACAATAATAATGATGATGATAATAATATAATAATAATAATAATAATAATGATAATAATATAATAATAATAATAATAATAATGATGATAATATAATAATAATAATAATATAATAATAATTATAATAATAATGATAATAATAATATAATAATAATAATAATAATAATGTTAATAATACATCTATACTCATTTTAGCAGCAGTGTAGGTTGTGTCTGAGTGGGTAGAGACCTGTAGATGGGCATAGAGTCCGGTATGGATAATCTGTGGGAGATGGAGAGCAGTAGCTGTTAGCCATTAACAGTCTAAAGGCCAGGGGATAGTAGCTGTTAGCCATTAAACAGTCTAAAGGCCAGGGGATAGTAGCTGTTAGCCATTAAACAGTCTTATGGCCAGGGGATAGTAGCTGTTAGCCATTAAACAGTCTAACGGCCAGGGGATAGAAGCTGTTAGCCATTAAACAGTCTTATGGCCAGGGAATAGTAGCTGTTAGCCATTAAACAGTCTTATGGCCCGGGGATAGTAGCTGTTAGCCTTTAAACGGTCTAACGGCCAGGGGATAGTAGCTGTTAGCCATTAAACAGTCTTATGGCCAGGGGATAGAAGCTGTTAGCCATTAAACAGTCTAACGGCCAGGGGATAGTAGCTGTTAGCCTTTAAACAGTCTTATGGCCCGGGGATAGAAGCTGTTAGCCATTAAACAGTCTAACGGCCAGGGGATAGTAGCTGTTAGCCTTTAAACGGTCTAACGGCCAGGGGATAGTAGCTGTTAGCCTTTAAACGGTCTAACGGCCAGGGGATAGTAGCTGTTAGCCATTAAACGGTCTTATGGCCCGGGGATAGAAGGTGTTTAGGAGTCTGTTGGTCTGAGCCTTGATGGACCGGTACCGCCTGTCGGACAGGAGCATGGAGAACAGTCCTTGTCTCAGGTGGCTGGAGTCTTTGGCAATTTTTCTGGCCTTTCTCAGACACTTCCTGGCATGTACAGTGGGGAGAACAAGTATTTGATACACTGCTGATTTTGCAGGTTTTCCTACTTACAAAGCATGTAGAGGTCTGTAATTTTTATCATAGGTACACTTCAACTGTGAGAATTGTGGAATTGCCAAAACAAAACAAAAAAATTGTTCTGTCCTGAACGAAATGATTGGAAAATAATTTTGGTTCCACTCATCCCCCTACTCTCACCACCTGGGGTCAGCCCGTCAGGAAGTACAGGGTCCAGTTGCAGAAGGAGGTGTTCAGTCCCAGGGTCCTGAGCTTAGTGACGAGCTTGGAAGGCACTATGGTGTTGAACGCTAAGCTGTAGTCAATGAACAGCATTCTCATATGTATTCCTCTTGTTCAGGTGGGAGAGGGCAGTGTGGAATGCAATTGAGCAATTGCATTGGGGCGGTATGTAAATTGGAGTGGGTCTAGGGTGTCTGGGATGATGGAGGTGATGTGGGCCATGAAAACACTTCATGATTACAGATGTGAGTGCTATAAGTCTGTAGTCATTGTGGCAGGTAGCCTTAGAGTTCTTGGGAACAGGTATGATGGTAGTCAACCTAAGACGTGGGGATTACAGACTGGGACAAGGAGAGGTTGAAAATGACAATGAAGATGCCTGCCAGCTGGTCTGCGCATGCTTTAAGAACTCACCCTGGGATACAGTCTGGCCCTGGGACGGCGGGGGCCCTCGTGCACGGCTCTGTGTTGTTTTTGTCGAAGCGCGCATAAAATGCATTGCGTTCGTCTGATAGATAGGTATAGTTGGATAGATCATGCCTGGTTACCTTTGTAATCGGTAATGGACTGTAGCCACGTGTTGAGCATCGCTTTGCTAATCCACAGCTTTTGATTGCATGGAACTGTCACTGTGGGCCAACGTCGGCAATCCATTTTGGAGGTGGTTAGCTCATCGATGCTATCGGCGGAGTACCAAAACACATTCCAGTCAGCGCTAGCAAAGCAGTCCTGTAACATAGCCTCCGATTCAGAGGACCATTTCTCTATGGATCGCATCACGGATACTTCCTGTTTGAGCTTCTGTTTGTAAACAGGAAGCAGGAGTATAGAGACATAATCTGATTTGCCAGAGGGAGGGCCTTGTATGCTTGCTTTTGGGTTGTGTAACAGTGGTCTAGGAGGAGACGTGTTGATAAAAGTGTCTTTGTGACGCAGAATGACAAGCAGTCTCCATGGTTTCCTACTTGTTTATAGACTCGTATGGTTCATTAACTGCCAGTTTGTTGTTGTTGTCCTGAGGTGGAACATCAGTCACGATAACACATGAATACTCTCTTGGGAGATAGAAGGGTCGGCAAGATTAGATCAGATGTACATAAAGACCCCATGGCAGAGAAATGGAACTTACTAACTGCAGATCTGTTGTTCCAAAGTTGTTGTTGATCATAAGAAATGATAGAGGATACATTTAGTTTTAAAAAAGTGAAGATAAATGCCAAAATAATCACAAAATAGCAAAGTTGGGTCTCAAGATGGAAACCATACAGTATGGCGCCACCATAGAGAGAATGTTTCCTCTCTGTGTGAATGGTCCGACACTAAACTGCTCCCCTGCATCCCCATCTGAGAGCCAACACCAGAGAGGCAACACCAAAGAGCCAAAACCAGAGAGCCAACACCAGAAACAGATGTTCATTTTCCCCCCTATTAATTTTTCATAAATCATCCCCAAGCCAGCGGAATCTCTCTCTCTCTCTCTCTCTCTCTCTCTCGCTCCATTTCTCTCTCTCTCTCTCTATCCCTCTCTCTCTCTCTCTCTGTCTCTCTCTCTCTCTCTCTGTCTCTCTATCCCTCTCTCTCTCTCGCTGTCTCTCTCTCTCTCTCTCTCTCTCTCTCTCTCTCTCTCTCTCTCTATCCCTCTCTCTCTCTCTGTCTCTCTCTCTCTCTCTCTCTCGCTCCATTTCTCTCTCTCTCTCTCTATCCCTCTCTCTCTCTCTGTCTCTCTCTCTCTCTCTCTGTCTCTCTATCCCTCTCTCTCTCTCGCTGTCTCTCTCTCTCTCTCTCTCTCTCTCTCTCTCTCTCTCTCTCTCTCTCTCTCTCTCTCTATCCCTCTCTCTCTCTCTGTCTCTCTCTCTCTCTCTCTGTCTCTCTCTCTCTCTATCCCTCTCTCTCTCTCTCTCTCTCTCTCTCTCTCTCTCTCTCTCTCTCACTCGCTCCATTTCTCTGCCAGTCCTGCTATGCTGGCTAATGCCTCAGAGTGGAGATTACCCAGAACAGATATGATGATATCATATTTTTCCTTTATTTATCATTAGGTCTGTTGATGCTCTGGAGATATAGAACTCTACCAGACATAGACATAACACAGACTTTATCCTCTTCTGTTCTGAGCCTGTCCAGGGCTGTGTTTTATAGTCCAACATGTGTTGGACCTATATTACTCTATAAAAGCACTGTGGCTCTTCACCCTGTGTCAGTGGGATAGCTGCCGGACACGTGGGGTGGGGTGCTGGGTAAAGGGGTGGGTTCCTCCCCCTGGATGAGCCAGAGCTGTAATGGCAGCGTAAAATGGCACAGAAATTAACTTCCTGTCCCGCCATACACATATCTCATTACTTCCTGCTTTCCTCACATGGATCAGACGGCTGCTACTGAAATCAGATCCCTGTTTCCCATAGCCTTCATTTCCTCCTCTCTTCCCTCCTCTCTTCCCTCCTCTCTTCTCTCTGCAGTGGCCTGATGGTTCAGAGGAAAGGAGAAGTTGCTTCCTGCCTTTACTTTCTATATTAATTAAAGGGGTATTTTTGATAACTTTGTCTCAACAATCCATCTTAGATTTTGTGTCTGCTGTGTGAGTCTGCTGTGTGAGTCTGGTGTGTGAGTCTGCTGTGTGAGTCTGCTGTGTGAGTCTGGTGTGTGAGTCTGCTGTGTGAGTCTGGTGTGTGAGTCTGCTGTGTGAGTCTGCTGTGTGAGTCTGGTGTGTGAGTCTGCTGTGTGAGTCTGCTGTGTGAGTCTGGTGTGTGAGTCTGGTGTGTGAGTCTGCTGTGTGAGTCTGCTGTGTGAGTCTGCTGTGTGAGTCTGCTGTGTGAGTCTGGTGTGTGAGTCTGGTGTGTGAGTCTGCTGTGTGAGTCTGCTGTGTGAGTCTGGTGTGTGAGTCTGGTGTGAGTCTGTTGTGTGAGTCTGCTGTGTGAGTCTGCTGTGTGAGTCTGCTGTGTGAGTCTGCTGTGTGAGTCTGGTGTGTGAGTCTGCTGTGTGTGTGTCTGCTGTGTGAGTCTGGTGTGTGAGTCTGGTGTGTGAGTCTGCTGTGTGAGTCTGCTGTGTGAGTCTGGTGTGTGTGTCTGGTGTGTGAGTCTGCTGTGTGAGTCTGGTGTGTGAGTCTGCTGTGTGAGTCTGCTGTGTGAGTCTGGTGTGTGAGTCTGCTGTGTGAGTCTGGTGTGTGAGTCTGCTGTGTGAGTCTGGTGTGTGAGTCTGCTGTGTGAGTCTGGTGTGTGAGTCTGGTGTGTGAGTCTGCTGTGTGAGTCTGGTGTGTGAGTCTGCTGTGTGAGTCTGCTGTGTGAGTCTGGTGCGTGAGTCTGCTGTGTGAGTCTGGTGTGTGAGTCTGCTGTGTGAGTCTGGTGTGTGAGTCTGGTGTGTGAGTCTGCTGTGTGAGTCTGGTGTGTGAGTCTGCTGTGTGAGTCTGGTGTGTGAGTCTGGTGTGTGAGTCTGCTGTGTGAGTCTGGTGTGTGAGTCTGCTGTGTGTGTGTCTGCTGTGTAGGTCTGCTGTGTGAGTCTGGTGTGTGAGTCTGGTGTGTGAGTCTGCTGTGTGAGTCTGGTGTGTGAGTCTGCTGTGTGAGTCTGGTGTGTGAGTCTGCTGTGTGAGTCTGCTGTGTGAGTCTGGTGTGTGAGTCTGCTGTGTGAGTCTGCTGTGTGAGTCTGCTGTGTGAGTCTGCTGTGTGGGTCTGGTGTGAGTCTGCTGTGTGAGTCTGGTGTGTGAGTCTGCTGTGTGAGTCTGCTGTGTGAGTCTGGTGTGTGAGTCTGCTGTGTGTGTGTCTGCTGTGTGAGTCTGGTGTGTGAGTCTGGTGTGTGAGTCTGCTGTGTGAGTCTGCTGTGTGAGTCTGGTGTGTGAGTCTGGTGTGTGAGTCTGCTGTGTGAGTCTGGTGTGTGAGTCTGCTGTGTGAGTCTGCTGTGTGAGTCTGGTGTGTGAGTCTGCTGTGTGAGTCTGCTGTGTGAGTCTGCTGTGTGAGTCTGGTGTGTGAGTCTGCTGTGTGAGTCTGCTGTGTGAGTCTGGTGTGTGAGTCTGGTGTGTGAGTCTGCTGTGTGAGTCTGGTGTGTGAGTCTGCTGTGTGTGTCTGCTGTGTGAGTCTGGTGTGTGAGTCTGCTGTGTGAGTCTGGTGTGTGAGTCTGCTGTGTGTGTCTGCTGTGTGAGTCTGCTGTGTGAGTCTGGTGTGTGTCACTCAGTGTATGATGACGTGTGTGATGTCTGACTAACGTTATTACCACACAAAGACAGTCTATTGTCAAGGTTACCGTCAGCCTTGCTAGGCCTGGGATTTCCCTAATGCTCTTTCCAATGCTGTACATGCCGGATCGGTGTGTGCGTGTGTGTGACTCTGTATTGTGAGTGTGTGTGTGACTGGTGGAAGTCTAATGAAGCCAGATGGGGAGATGAGTGAGAAATAAAAGAACAATCCCCCCGTTCTGTTGTGTTCCCCCCCAGGCATAACCTCACAGGAAGCAGGAAGTCTGTGTTCCCCCCCAGGCATCACCTCACAGGAAGCAGGAAGTCTGTGTTCCCCCCCAGGCATCATCTCACAGGAAGTCTGTGACATGTGGACCACAAGGACCGTCGCTGCCCCTGTCACTGGGAGAAACAGAGGGCCAGGTTGACAGAGGGGATGGAGGGATTAAGGTAGGGTTGAACTGGATTTGGACATGAAGCCAAATTACTCATTTTTCTGCAGAATTGACTGTAGGACTGCAGTGCACTGTATGGATACATCCAGGTCAGAACGTAATGTGATAGACAACTTGCCTTTGTAGAAATAGGACAATATCCTTCACTATTTCAACAAACAGGTTAACTGTATCACATTTTGAATTGTTATAATTTTCACGCTCTGCAGTCTTGCATGTTTTCTGGTTTGTTAATTTTTACGTAATGTACTTTATCCTCAGGCGCTGGCTAACTAAGGCATCCTCAGAATAGCAGGGTGAGTTGTCTTCGTGAGGAAGGACTGATTCATCAGCATGGGTCTACATTAGTCTACACCTCCATCCCTAAATCAGGACTCATTCTCTCTGTTTTGGTTAGTGACGTGCCCCGTCGGGGATATTTCTAGATGTTCTGTTATTGTGTAAGCTCTTGTAAGGCAAGAAAACAAGGAAACATTGTCGTCTCTCGTTTCATCCTTTTCTTCCTCCCCCCCATTTCCCCTGTCTTCACATCGCAGCGGATACTTCAAACGGGCGTGGGAGGGAGCTGAGGCTGCTGGGAGCAGAGGATTGTGGGATAGCGTGGTGCTGATGAAGTCTGGTGGATCTGGGTCACAGATAAAAGCTGAGAAACATTCAGCGAACTGATGCAGAACTAATGCCACTTAAAACCCCTGGCCAACAGAACAGACTGGAACACTGTGCCTGCCAGGACATCTCTATTATTTATTCATCTTCAATCCTGATACATGATTATGGTAGAATTAAAACATTGGATCATAATTATGTTGTTAGTGACTGTGTTTGTCTTGAATATTGTATCATTCTGTAAATGGTGTTAATAAATAATAAAATATACTACATCTAAAGTTCCCTTGGGAAAAAGAAAGTTATTGTATTCCTGCTATCTTACAAACCAAGCTGGAGGGTAGAACATACGACGGACAATGAGGGTTGAATGATTTCAGAACCTTTTATTTGAAACGTCAGTGTTCAAGAGAAAATAAAACAGAAATATTAATATTAGCCTAACAAATAAGAGTAGCGTGGGGGCGGGTCTAAGAGAAGCGTGGGGGCGGGTCTAAGAGAAGTGTGGGGGCTGGTCTAAGAGAAGCGTGGGGGCGGGTCTAAGAGTAGCGAGGGGGCGGGTCTAAGAGAAGCGTGGGGGCGGGTCTAAGAGTAGCGAGGGGGAGGGTCTAAGAGTAGCGAGGGGGCGGGTCTAAGAGTAGCGAAGGGGCGGGTCTAAGAGATTCACCAGAAAGGTATCAGGCTAGAGCGCGAGAGAGGATTCATTCAGCAGCGGACGGACGTACACATATAATATTTATAATCATTTGTTCAGAGAGACAGAGGCATTCCTGCACAAATGCACAAGATAAGTCACAGAAACAAAATTAGAGGTTAAAGAAGTATGAAAAAAATGTTTGTGTTTCGTTTCTTTACAGGGTGGTAAAATCGAGAGAGAGTGAAAATAAACACAAATTTGCACAAGACAAGTTAACTAGTCTACTTATCGTCTAACGTTACCTTTATTTACACTGAAGAGTTAGTTAGTTGGCCTCCATGGTGTTTCGTTACTACATTGCAACAAACTGTTGAAGAACATTTCAGAAATAGTTTGGTTTTTTTGCTGTGGTTTTCTTCTTTTTCTTGAAAAACAAATGCACCACATTCCAGTAGTAAGCCACGTCTTGTGGAGAGAGAACTTTTAATTTGAAAATTCTGGACGTGGTCCGTACTATACAAACAACTGGCTCATGCCATGGACAGGACTAGTGTTTATTTACAGTGGAGAAGAGCCTTCACGGGACCAGGGAGTGGAGTTCAGATTCTGAGGTTAGCATTACCAGAGTGGACTGGGGATAGATAAAGCGAGGAATGGAGCTAGCTAACTCTGCCCCCTTCCCTGCTTCTGAAGTGGTATCTCCTCTGTGACATGGAGGGATGTGCTTGTCTCTGTCAACCTCCATCCTGGGTCAGTGCATCAGAGGAGTTTTAGGGGTGGACCTTGCCTATGGACATTCAGTGAGTAGAGCAAAGGTCGTTGCCCCCCCCTCCCCGTCAATCTAATAGTACCAACCCGGACATCTAACCCCACAATCTCCACTCCCCCTTGAACCCAGCCTGCACGCTGTGGTGTCCAACCAATAGGCGGACGGACTGACGGCAAAGGAAAGACTGCATACTTATCTTCTAAACAACTCTTATAGTACTGAGTCATCAAAAAACGTATCTTCTCACGTTAAGAAATATAATCATCTTCAGGATACGTAGCGAGGGGTGAACACTCAGTCTAGAGCCTAGCAACGTAAGAAGT
Source organism: Thymallus thymallus (assembly GCA_023634145.1). Classification (NCBI taxonomy): domain Eukaryota; kingdom Metazoa; phylum Chordata; class Actinopteri; order Salmoniformes; family Salmonidae; genus Thymallus; species Thymallus thymallus. The sequence goes on from CM042384.1 coordinate 570,208, forward strand.
GTCTAACTTCTAAGCACTTTGTTAAAGATCTCTACTTGTGCCCTACTCTGAAGTGCTTTTTACCCTACAGCTCATCTTTATAGTATGAACAGTGCATCTCTAACAGTTGAAGTGGGATAGCCAGTGAGGGGAGGGGGTGCAGTGCCTACTATATCAGCAAGCCAGCCAATAGGGCTGATGATAGTACTATAACATGCCCCTCCCCCTCTGTCCAGTTGCTCTAATAGGGTTCACGCTAAGGTCATAAAAACTACGAAGATGCTAATCTTACCATTTAACTATGCTTACAAAGTCATATTTCCAATGTTTCGCTTCCACGTCAGGTAAATGATACGAGTGCATTTGTTAACCTGTTAAGGTGGTCGTCCTCTTCGCTACACTTATCCAATGCACTGTTGAATCTTCTAGAAGGTCTGTGGTTTGAAGCTATATGAACATGCAGAGGAGTAGAATACTACCAGTGGAACGGGATTCCCTCCTGTTCCAAAGAGCTGAGGTGTAGGATCCTATAAGACTGATACTATAAAGTGGTGGAGGCTCCAGGACCACATCGGGATTTTGATATTCAACTGAGGGCCGCACAGATTCTTTTTTAGACCGCGGACCCGTAGTTCGCCAACCCCTGCTATGTAGGAATCTGATCATGGCTAGTATAGTCTAGTATAGTCAACAATTACTCATGAAAATAAAGAACTATAAATCTTAGGGAACATGGTTAAAATATCCACCTGTGAATAAGTCACTGGGCAAAGCCTTATTACCCCAGCAAGGTTTCTTACACTCAACCTCTTGTCTGAAGTACATCCAAATTAATTGACCAAAACACAACCCCCCCCCTAAACCCCTAGTCATCCTTACCAGCAAATACCATTCATACTTTTCTGTAGAGTAGAACAGAACACAGGCTTTCCAAAAACACTGTTTCTAGCTAGACTTCAGAAAGGAAACAAGAAGTCCATGCCGTTCGCTCTCAAACATTCCCAGACCATCTCCATATTATGAGCGTGACCAATAACATTCCGACCAAGGTTAGAGTACACAGGGTGAGGGAGCGTTGAATTACCAGGAGGCTGGTGGCACCTTAACTGGGGAGGACAGGCTTGTGGTAATGGCTGGAGTGGAATGAGTGGAATGGTATCAAACACATGGTTTCCATGGTTTCCAGGTCTTTGATGACATTCCATTTTACGTTCCGACCATCAGGAGCATTCATCCTCTCAGCAGCCTCATGTATTTAAACTTCACTTCTCATTGTATATTCCATATCTATCCATCCATCATTTCTCCATCCATCCATCCATCCTACTTCTTCTCCTTCTTGGTGGACTTCTTCTTGGAGGCGGGGGTCTGGGCAGCCTGGGGACGTTCAGGCTGAGCCGAGGCGGGGGTATGGACAGCCTGGGGGGGTTCAGGCTGAGCCGAGGCCTCGGAGGGCTGGGCCTGCAGGGCCTGTTGTTGGGCTGCCATCTGCTGCTGCTGCTGCTGCTGCTGGGGATTGGAGGTCAGAGTGGCCGTGCTGCCAGGGATGTAGACGTTCTGGCGGTAGTCGGGTACGTGCTGCAGTGTGAACTGGGGGCTGTAACGGGTGCTTAGACCCATGGTGCCCGGCCCCAGGGTGGCGGTCGCCTCGCTCACTTCTGGGGAGAAGAGGGGCAGAGCGGGGAGGAGGAGAGCAGAGAGGAGATGGAACATATTAATAAGGTGTTCTGATACGGCAGTGTTGATTGATTGTTTACCATTAGTTACTATTTCTATGATCATTTCTATATATTGCTTGCTGAAAGGGTTTGCTATGCAAAGCTAATTGGACTGAAATTAAGTGAATCGAGAGAGACTGTACGTGGATAAAAAGAGGCAGAGATCCTTTGTCAAGGTGTTGACACTTATGCATTTATGGTGTGCGTGTGTGTTCATTTCTGAATGTGTGTATGTGTGTGTTGGTGTGTTGCATGTGTGTGTGTGAGTGACCTAGCTGCTGGTTCATCATTCTCTCCCAGTCCAGACCTGTTCCACTACACACAGGCAGCTGTAAACACACAGGGACACCTGTTCCACTACACACAGGCAGCTGTAAACACACAGGGACACCTGTTCCACTACACACAGGCAGCTGTAAACACACAGGGACACCTGTTCCACTACACACAGGCAGCTGTAAACACACAGGGACACCTGTTCCACTACACACAGGCAGCTGTAAACACACAGGGACACCTGTTCCACTACACACAGGCAGCTGTAAACACACAGGGACACCTGTTCCACTACACACAGGCAGCTGTAAACACACAGGGACACCTGTTCCACTACACACAGGCAGCTGTAAACACACAGGGACACCTGTTCCACTACACACAGGCAGCTGTAAACACACAGGGACACCTGTTCCACTACACACAGGCAGCTGTAAACACACAGGGACACCTGTTCCACTACACACAGGCAGCTGTAAACACACAGGGACACCTGTTCCACTACACACAGGCAGCTGTAAACACACAGGGACACCTGTTCCACTACACACAGGCAGCTGTAAACACACAGGGACACCTGTTCCACTACACACAGGCAGCTGTAAACACACAGGGACACCTGTTCCACTACACACAGGCAGCTGTAAACACACAGGGACACCTGTTCCACTACACACAGGCAGCTGTAAACACACAGGGACACCTGTTCCACTACACACAGGCAGCTGTAAACACACAGGGACACCTGTTCCACTACACACAGGCAGCTGTAAACACACAGGGACACCTGTTCCACTACACACAGGCAGCTGTAAACACACAGGGACACCTGTTCCACTACACACAGGCAGCTGTAAACACACAGGGACACCTGTTCCACTACACACAGGCAGCTGTAAACACACAGGGACACCTGTTCCACTACACACAGGCAGCTGTAAACACACAGGGACACCTGTTCCACTACACACAGGCAGCTGTAAACACACAGGGACACCTGTTCCACTACACACAGGCAGCTGTAAACACACAGGGACACCTGTTCCACTACACACAGGCAGCTGTAAACACACAGGGACACCTGTTCCACTACACACAGGCAGCTGTAAACACACAGGGACACCTGTTCCACTACACACAGGCAGCTGTAAACACACAGGGACACCTGTTCCACTACACACAGGCAGCTGTAAACACACAGGGACACCTGTTCCACTACACACAGGCAGCTGTAAACACACAGGGACACCTGTTCCACTACACACAGGCAGCTGTAAACACACAGGGACACCTGTTCCACTACACACAGGCAGCTGTAAACACACAGGGACACCTGTTCCACTACACACAGGCAGCTGTAAACACACAGGGACACCTGTTCCACTACACACAGGCAGCTGTAAACACACAGGGACACCTGTTCCACTACACACAGGCAGCTGTAAACACACAGGGACACCTGTTCCACTACACACAGGCAGCTGTAAACACACACACACACACACACATATACTGTACAATCACAAACACACAAGCTAGTACAATTAGACTACAGATAAAAAAGCTGGGACAATAGATGATTTGACAAGACTGTTTCTGCTAACCTAACTGGCTGCTATCCTAACTGACTGCTATCCTAACTGACTATGCTATCTCCTAACTGACTGCTATCCTAACTGGCTGCTATCCTATCTCCTAACTGGCTGCTATCCTAACTGGCTGCTATCCTAACTGGCTGCTATCCTAACTGGCTGCTATCCTAACTGGCTGCTATCCTAACTGGCTATGCTATCTCCTAACTGACTGCTATCCTAACTGGCTGTGCTATCTCCTAACTGACTGCTATCCTAACTGGCTGCTATCCTATCTCCTAACTGACTGCTATCCTAACTGGCTGCTATCCTAACTGGCTATGCTATCTCCTAACTGGCTGTGCTATCTCCTAACTGACTGCTATCCTAACTGGCTGTGCTATCTCCTAACTGACTGCTATCCTAACTGGCTGCTATCCTATCTCCTAACTGACTGCTATCCTAACTGGCTGCTATCCTAACTGGCTGCTATCCTAACTGGCTGCTATCCTATCTCCAAACTGACTGCTATCCTAACTGGCTGCTATCCTAACTGGCTATGCTATCTCCTAACTGGCTGTGCTATCTCCTAACTGGCTGTGCTATCTCCTAACTGACTGTGCTATCCTAACTGGCTGCTATCCTAACTGACTGCTAGCCTAACTGGCTATGGTATCTCCTAACTGACTGCTATCCTAACTGGCTGTGCTATCTCCTAACTGACTGCTATCCTAACTGGCTATGCTATCTCCTAACTGACTGCTATCCTAACTGGCTGTGCTATCTCCTAACTGACTGTGCTATCTCCTAACTGACTGCTATCCTAACTGGCTGTGCTATCTCCTAACTGACTGCTATCCTAACTGGGTGCTATCCTATCTCCTAACTGACTGCTATCCTAACTGGCTGCTATCCTAACTGGCTATGCTATCTCCTAACTGGCTGTGCTATCTCCTAACTGGCTGTGCTATCTCCTAACTGACTGTGCTATCCTAACTGGCTGCTATCCTAACTGACTGCTATCCTAACTGGCTATGCTATCTCCTAACTGACTGCTATCCTAACTGGCTGTGCTATCTCCTAACTGACTGCTATCCTAACTGGCTATGCTATCTCCTAACTGACTGCTATCCTAACTGGCTATGCTATCTCCTAACTGACTGCTATCCTAACTGGCTGTGCTATCTCCTAACTGACTGCTATCCTAACTGGCTGTGCTATCCTATCTCCTAACTGACTGCTATCCTAACTGGCTGCTATCCTATCTCCTAACTGACTGCTATCCTAACTGGCTGCTATCCTAACTGGCTGTGCTATCTCCTAACTGGCTGTGCTATCTCCTAACTGGCTATGCTATCTCCTAACTGGCTATGCTATCTCCTAACTGACTGTGCTATCTCCTAACTGGCTGTGCTATCCTAACTGGCTGTGCTATCTCCTAACTGACTGTGCTATCCTAACTGGTTATCAAGGCACTACATTGAGCACTATCTGCCTTTGATAACATTCTGTTTCTAGTTGTTAATATGACTCGTCTGGTAGCCGTGCTCTGGCTCTGTCTGAACCTGCTATATCTCACTGTGATGACGTACACACATTATCCAACCAGAGGCATTCTATCATTCTTCTAATGGAAACAGCAAGATCACATCCGGGGTGTGTGAGAAGAGTCTAGGAAGGGTGATGTGTCAATGGTAGAAATAACAATGGAACAATGACAGAAGTCTGTGGTAAGACTTCTTATTGACTCTGTCTGTACAATGGGCCATGGAAACATCTTTACATGCTTTATCAATGAGTCTGGCTTCATGCCCTCTAATATAACAGGAACAACCCCTGACCCCTCCCTCCCCCTTTATCCCACTTCATTGGAGGAGAGAGGGGAATAAAAACCAATACAGATAGCATGTTAGAGGCATAGGGATGTGGTGATGGAAGAGAGGGATAGAGTCTGAAATGGAGGGTCTGTAGGTAGGCCATACAAAAACAAGATGTTTAGAGAGTGGTAGAGGATGGGAACAAATGATAGTAAGATGGGATTGAAAGATAGAGAGATGTACGGAGAAGTGTTGGACTCACCGTTGGCTGCGGCCATCAGGGCTTGGAGCTGCTCAGCCTCGGTGGGGGGGTTGGGCCAGGGTCCGGTTCCCATGGCCATCTCAGGGGGGCCTCCAGCCCTGCAGAGGCAGAGAAAGACAGAGGACACATACGTGAACAACTGGCGGCCATTTTGTGTTGTTGTGTTGCTAGTCCCTGGTGTGACAGTTGGTGATTTATGATGTCAAGTCACATGGTCTGATGATGAGCAGACACAGCCTACCGGCAACACAGAGAGACGGAGAAGATGTGTACACACACACACACACACACACACACACACACACACACACACACACACACACACACACACACACACACACACACACACACCAGTACAATCTCACTCTCTCTAGCATGTCCACTAGAACAACACCATGTAGTAAATCTGATGAAACCTTAATGGCACCACATTAAAAGAAACAGCTGGCAAAACACCACACACACACATACACACACAGAGACACACACACACACACACACACACACACACACACACACACACACAGAGACACACAGAGACACACACACACACACACAGAGACACACACACACAGAGACACACACACACACACACACACGCACACACGCACACAGAGACACACACACAGAGACACACACACAGAGACACACACACAGAGACACACACACACACACACACACACACACAGAGACACACACACACACACACACACACACACACAGAGACACACACACACACACACACAGAGACACACACACACACACACACACAGAGACACACACACACACACACACACACACACACACACAGAGACACACACACACACACACACACACACACACACACACACACACACACAGAGACACACACACACACACACACACACACACACACAGAGACACACACACACAGAGACACACACACACACACACACACACGCACACAGAGACACACACACAGAGACACACACACAGAGACACACACACAGAGACACACACACACACACACACACACACACACAGACACACAGAGACACACACACACACACACACACACACACAGAGACACACACACATACACAGAGACACACATACACACACAGAGACACACACACACACACACACACACAGAGACACACACACACACACACACAGAGACACACACACACACACACACACACACACACAGAGACACACACACACACAGAGACACACACACACACACACACAGAGACACATACACACACGGAGACACACACACACACACACATACACACACACACAGAGACACACACACACACACACACTAGTGTTTGTCACTAATTAGCCTCTACTTGCTCTATCACTTCCTGCGGTCAGGACTATCACTTCCTGTGGCTAAGATGATTACTATTCATGCTCAGAGGGATCATTCTCACTGGTCAGTAAGAGCTGCTTCTGTAACCATGCATGAAATAACCATCTTATCTATGAGGAAGCCTTCAAACTGCTTCCTCAACTCTGCTGTCCAATCCTTCAATAGAATAGCTTTATTACAGTCCTTCATACAAGGTCTGTTCAACCCCTTCAATCCATCATCACACAGTCACTTCAAAACCCTATTTTCTGGCCCGCAGGGAAAGTGTATGAGAAGAACACCACATGTAAAACAGCAGACTCAACACACCATTTTAATCTCTATTTGGGATAAAACATATTCTGCACAAAACTGAAACAGGACAACTATTCCTACAGTATATGATTAGTCAACCACACCACGCTAAGAAGAAGAACACCACCAAGTAATAGCATCGCACTGCACAGGAGGGAACTACATCCGAGATCCCCATCAACGTCTTACTATCGCAGAGGGGCCAGTAGCTCAGCTACAGCTAAAGGTTCAGGGACTCTCTGCTCTTAACAACTGGTATCAGATCAGTTTCCCTTACCTTAGCTCCAACATTACCCATTTACCAATGACTCAACAAAACTGATCCAGAACTAGTTGTTAAGGGCATAAAGTGAAGTGATACCTTATGCCTGGCTTCGGCGGCCATCTTATGTGATCCCCATGGTAGTTGTAGGGACTGGAAAGACAAGAGGGGTGTTATGTCTTGAATTAAATCAGGATCTACAGGCTAGTGAAAGATCAGTCAATATAAACCCTTTCCTGTGCAAAATGTTGCGCCTGTGACATCCATCTAACATTTTAAAGAGAAGCCAAGTTTTCCAAATAGACCACTTCCAATGTATCCATAACCTCAGTGGCATCCAACATGGACAGCTGCTGTGTTTTTGTTCCCTGCTAAAGCTATGTGTGTGTGTGTGTGTGTGTGTGTGTGTGTGTGTGTGTGTGTGTGTGTGTGTGTGTGTGTGTGTGTGTGTGTGTGTGTGTGTGTGTGTGTGTGTGTGTGTGTGTGTGTGTGTGTGCGTGTGTGTGTGTTTCTGTGTGTGAGAGAAGCAGGCTAGGAGAGGAGAGAGACCTTCCTTCCCCAGATGGTTGCTTTCAGACGAGGACTCATGAATGTGTTGTGTAATGTTCTGTTGTGGAAACTGTTGCAGCAATCTGGCACACAATGCGGGCCAAATAAGCAATGAAGCGGGCCCACAGTCACACATGCACACACTGATTGGTGTCAGTAGATGCCAATTTCCCCGCTACCCCCATGAAACAGCCAATCATTGATGTCAAACCGTAAATCACAAGTGATCAATCAAATGCAATCACCCAGATGGAAACAAATGGTAAATGTGGAGGTTATGACTCTGTACGCTTATGTTCTCCCCTCCCCCGTCTCTCTAGTCCCCTCCCCCGTCTCTCTAGTCCCCTCCCCCGTCTCTCTAGTCCCCTCCCCCGTCTCTCTAGTCCCCTCCCCCGTCTCTCTAGTCCCCTCCCCCGTCTCTCTAGTCCCCTCCCCCGTCACTCTAGTCCCCTCCCCCGTCACTCTGGTCCCCTCCCCCGTCACTCTGGTCCCCTCCCCCGTCACTCTGGTCCCCTCCCCCGTCACTCTGGTCCCCTCCCCCGTCACTCTAGTCCCCTCCCCCGTCACTCTAGTCCCCTCCCCCGTCACTCTGGTCCCCTCCTCTCATCAGCAGTACTGAGTGATGGCACACAGGCTCTCCGAGTAGGCAGAGAACTGTATGTTCCTACTGCTGGTTAAACTGGGCCAGTAGGCAGATAACTGTATGTTCCTACTGCTGGTTAAACTGGGCCAGTAGGCAGATAACTGTATGTTCCTACTGCTGGTTAAACTGGGCCAGTAGGCAGAGAACTGTATGTTCCTACTGCTGGTTAAACTGGGCCAGTAGGCAGATAACTGTATGTTCCTACTGCTGGTTAAACTGGGCCAGTAGGCAGAGAACTGTATGTTCCTACTGCTGGTTAAAGATAGATAGATAGATAGATAGATAGATAGATAGATAGATAGATAGATAGATAGATAGATAGATAGATAGATAGATAGATAGATAGATAGATAGATAGATAGATAGATAGATAGATAGATAGATAGATAGATAGATAGATAGATAGATAGATAGATAGATAGATAGATAGATAGATAGATAGATAGATAGATAGATATATAGATAGATAGATAGATAGATAGATAGATAGGTACTTTATTGATCCCCCGGGGGGGAAATTTCATGAGTCCCCTCCCACTGTATGTTCCTACTGCTGGTTAAACTGGGCCAGTAGGCAGATAACTGTATGTTCCTACTGCTGGTTAAACTGGGCCAGTAGGCAGATAACTGTATGTTCCTACTGCTGGTTAAACTGGGCCACTAGGCAGAGAACTGTATGTTCCTACTGCTGGTTAAACTGGGCCAGTAGGCAGATAACTGTATGTTCCTACTGCTGGTTAAACTGGGCCAGTAGGCAGAGAACTGTATTTTCCTACTGCTGGTTAAACTGGGCCAGTAGGCAGATAACTGTATGTTCCTACTGCTGGTTAAACTGGGCCAGTAGGCAGAGAACTGTATTTTCCTACTGCTGGTTAAACTGGGCCAGTAGGCAGATAACTGTATGTTCCTACTGCTTCCTTTCGTCACTCCCTTCTCCCATCTCTCCATCTCTCTTGCTATCCATCACTTTATCTAGCTCTCTCCTCATCTCCATCCCTCACTCTCTTGCTCTCCTCCTCCCCTATGTTTCTCTCCTTCCCTCTGTATGTATCCTGCTCTGAAAGGCTCTGAACAACACCAAAACCTGGTTACTAGTCATCAATACATAATGCATTGTGTGTGTGTGTGTGTGTGTGTGTGTGTGTGTGTGTGTGTGTAGAAGAATCTATGTACTCACCCACTGGGTCCAGGTCTCTGGCCTTGGGTGAAGCGCCAGTCGGAGTTAGGAGGCTTTTGCTGTGAAGAAAACACAAAATTCAAAATCAAATCTCTATTTCTACACACCAACAATAGGACCATGGGGTGTGTGTCCGTCTGTCTGTCTTATGCATTACTGTTTGGGTCTCAGGCCATCCGGGCGTGTGTGTGGAGTGTGTGTGTGTGTGTGTGTGTGTACTCTTTGTCTGATGTCAGGTGGCTGAATAAAGGGCATACATCTTTCAGTCTGCATGGGAGGCCATTTTGTTCTGAAATCCATGGAGCAGAAAGTGTCAGTGAAGACACACAGAGAGAGACTGGGACTCCGCTCCCAACTACACTCACAAAACAAAATCAACCAGGGATTTAAACAGGATAACACGGGATATGAATGGGATTTGTGTCATCCTTGTTGCATTAATGATTATACCCTTAATACAGAGCTTCAAGATTCAAAATGTCTCCACTAGCTTCTACAAGATGAAAGTGTTAGTTTATCAGATTCAGACAACACAAGGTCTCACCAGGGTCAATACAAATAGGTGGCAACGTCTAAAACATATTGTGGCTGATTCACAGTGATAAGGACTCCATATAGCCTGTATATAGCCATAGTAATTCACAGGCCACTCATAAAGACATGATTGTGTGTGTGAGAGAGAGAGAGAGAGAGAGACCAGCTGAATATAGCAGCTGTTTGTTGTTTTAATATAAACAGACACACTATGTGAAAGGACAAGAGAAGGAAATAAGAATATTTGTTTTATTTAGAAGCAATAAAAGTCTCTCTCTCTCTCTCTCTCTCGTTACATATTGATAAGAGAATGTCAATAAAACCAAACAGGAAGTGCCTGATCTTTGAACTATGAATAGGCCTCTAAATAAGTAAATCATGACTGGGAAGGAAGAAAGATGTATAATCTAATCTTCTCCACTCACACACAATCTAGTGGCTAATTTGTCTCATCTCTCGATCTGCTGGTTCTGGCGGCAGTTGCCATGGCAGTAAGGGGGGAAAGAGAAAACGTGTTTCCTCATCTGAAAATGAACAAGGGGCCCAACATTCCAGCAGTGTGACACTCACTGCTGACAAAAATCACAGGTCATTCCCAGGTCTCGCCACAGGCATGTGGAATAAAGGTAAACAGACTTGGCTGACGTTCCATACCGGGACACTATGTAGAGTTACTGTACTGAGGTGAGTTCACATATTAAAAGGGTCAAGTGACGTTACCAAGAGCACAACCTTCTGTTAGAAAGTCAACAGCTCAGGTTCATTTCTATTTCATTCAGTTTGTATGTAGTGTAATAAATGTGTTCTTACTTTATGCCCTTAAAACCCAACACATAATAGTTGAAATAGGGACCAGTGCTCCAGAAAGCTGATCCAGAGTCAGTTATTAAAGGCAGAAACATCAAACCCACTAGACTCCCTCAGTGAGAAGCTCTGCCTGCTCTGAGGCTAGATAGGGACGATGGTTCTCCTGTGCTCATCCATAGAGACTAACCAGAATGACAGTTACCACTGGACAGAGTTAGAACCTACTGCCTTACAGCCCTGTTCATGTCCCTAAGATACTGTACATGAAAACATTCAGTATAGAGGTTTAAAATCATTGAGGATTTATCTGATGTGGAGAAGGATAATCACAGTGAGTGATAGCTCTGGACTCAAGCGGGAAAAGACACTAATAGTTGGACATGTGCGCGTGTCTCGACCCAGAAAAGGCACTGGCCAGAATCTGATGAATAGAGGAGATTCACAGCAGGCTTCCCAGCTGAAACACACACCCTCCACTGGCATGGTTCTCACACAGGCTGGACCCACCTGGTGCTGTGTGCCATGTGAGGAAGTTACCGTTTGCACGCACACACACACACACACACACACACACACACACACACACACACACACACACACACACACACACACACACACACACACACACACACACAGCTCTTGGCATTGACATAACTGTGTCTGGTGCTCCTTATGAAAGAGGAAGTCCTTCAAACAGTAAATCATATATATGCCATTTAGCAGATGCTTTTATCCAAAGTGACTTACAGTCATGCGTGCATACGTTTTACATAAGGGTGGTCCCGGGAATCGAACCCACTACACTGGCGTTACAAGCACATGCTCTACCAACTGAGCTTCCCAAACCCCAACACTCCTGCATAATATTATCCTAGTTATCACAATACATGCCTTTCAGCTGTATTGTCCACTAAGCCATTCTGATGATGCCACTAGAGTAAAAACCAAAGCACTATCTGGACCCTAGTGACAGAGACAACAATGGAGGATCCACCAGGAGACTAAGACCAGGACTGGAGACATGAAGGGAAGACTGTTGATGAGGTTTATTCAGACACTGGACCGCAGTGAGACACAGTCAGTGATGAGTCAGTGAGCCTTGCAGGCTTGTTGGCAGCAGGTGTTGCTTCTTCATCTGTAAAACACAGCGTTTACCCATATCTAGTCACTGCATGTGACCACACTAACACACAGCTCCATACTGTAGTGTTAACACGACACACACCCTGAATGTGGTACTTTACTGTTTGTTTAAAACCACACACTCCAACAGTTCCATACACAAAGAGCCTTTGATGAAGAGCTACACTCCTATTGAAACGAGAGGAGATACAGAGAGACAGGAGTCACTCTCTCTGTCACAATGGGACACTGGGGACCGAGGGCCCTGCTGAGATTACACCTCCCTGTAGGGCTTGGAGCGCCTGCCTATACGCTGCCTCTCTGCGGCATACGTGTGTACAGCCATCCCTCCCTTCCTCCTTCTCGCCTTCCCTCTATCATCACTGTTCTACACCTGTCACTGGAGCAGGGAGACAAATGTTACCCAGAAGACCCCGGGGACAGGCCGATTCAGAGAGCAGAGAGAGAGACAGAAAGAGATACAGAGAGCAAAGAGAAATCTGATGACCTGGTAAACACCCTGCTATCTCTCATGAGAGAAACATAAGCTGTGTAACCCACCAGAGAAACATCAGCTGTGTAACCCACCAGAGAAACATAAGCTGTGTAACCCACCAGAGAAACATAAGCTGTGTAACCCACCAGAGAAACATAAGCTGTGTAACCCACCAGAGAAACATAAGCTGTGTAACCCACCAGAGAAACATAAGCTGTGTAACCCACCAGAGAAACATAAGCTGTGTAACCCACCAGAGAAACATAAGCTGTGTAACCCACCAGAGAAACATAAACTGTGTAACCCACCAGAGAAACATAAGCTGTGTAACCCACCAGAGAAACATAAGCTGTGTAACCCACCAGAGAAACATAAACTGTGTAACCCACCAGAGAAACATAAGCTGTGTAACCCACCAGAGAAACATAAGCTGTGTAACCCACCAGAGAAACATAAGCTGAAAAAAGGGGCTTTACTAAAACTATAATCACTGGTTAGGCTAAATGAAAAAAGGATAAAATAAATGAAAAAAGGGGAAAGAGGCCACAGTCTCTCCACGTGAATCATCAAAACTAGAGCACAGGCAGCCATCTTGGAAACCCAGATCTACATAGTGAGTCAGTGAACAGAGAGGAGTGGAATGGTATTCCTAACAAGTGCTCTGGGAATGAGGTTTGGGAATGTTTAACCAGAGTTGCTGCCACAGGCGTACAGACATCCACACAGGGCGAGGTCATCGTTGTCTTGTGACTCAGAGTCAGAGGCATCTGGGTTCAGAGGACAACAGGAAGTGAGAGGTCGAGCGCTGACTCTGGAATTCCTGTTTTTCAGCCTCTGATTTACTCTCTTCTCTCTTTCCTTCCATCCTCCCCCCTCTTCCTCACCCCCTCTCTCTTCCTCTCTCTGTCATCCTGTTCCCCTCCACTTCCTGTCTCACTATTCCATTACTCTATTTTCATCTGTGGTGGTATAGACAGATGGATAGGAGGAGAGTTCCCTCCAATCTCAGCCCTCCAATCCATCCATTCCCTCCCTCCCTCCCTCCCTCATTCTCTTGTAGCACACTGCTTTCCTGCTAGTAATTGGAAGTAAGAAAGAGGGAGACTGCATTTCCTAGCCTTGGGTCAGATTAAATATTTAATCTCTCCTCCTCTCCATAATTTCCTTCTCTAGCTGGATGACATAGTAAGAACAGATCCTTCACCACGTCCTAAAGAGAAGGATGAGGCTCGACAACGCTAGGCTTTAGGAGAAATACTGCATTGCTACGTGACTTAGTCAATCTAGGTCAGCAGGCTCAAGACTGGATGTTAAAATTTGTATCATAACCATAAATTGAATTCTCCATTCAATATGGTAAGCTAACTCAATAAAGACAACCATCTTTGGATAAAACTTTCACCGCCACTGGTTATAACCTAGTCCTTACAGACCTCAAATGTCATTGGACAAGTGATTTTGCAGATAACTCTATTAACCATATCACAGGTGTCTCTCAACAATACCCTGCTTTCTGTCCCCTGGTGCCCTCACCTCATTGGCTGTGTTCATAAGGTGCTTCCTGTTGAGTGTCATACTGAGTGTGTTGTTGTGGCTCATCATGGGCGTCTTGACAAACATAAAGTCACTGTGGCTGGAGATGGAGGAGTAGCAGGGTCTGTAGGTCCGTGTTCCTGGGGGGTCCTGAGCCCCTCCCACCACCTCCATGTAACGGATGGGTCCATCTGTGTTGAGCTGCAGGTGGAGGTCCTTGTTGGGTCTCTGATGGTAGGCCCTACTGGGCCGGTGGCGGCTGTAACAGCAGCCTGTCCCTCCATGGTTGCTGCGGTGGCGGAGGCATCGGACCATGAGAATGAGGAAGGTGAGGAAGGACATGGCCGAGACGCAGGCCAGTGAGATGATGAGGTACAGGGTGATGTCAGACATCCCAGTCCGCCGCATCACCGACGTCTCCCGGTTGTCCGTAGTGACGTCGCTGACGCCCTTCTCCTCCACTGTTATGGTAATGGCCACAGTGGTGGAGAGAGTAGGTTCGCCGTTGTCCTGGACGACCACAATGATGTCATAGGCGGAGCCACCCTCCTCCTCTGCTATCTTACGTCTGGTGCGGAGCTCGCCGGTGTGGGGGGTGATGAGGAACAGACCAGTGTGAGGCCCGGAGGCGATGGAGTAGAACAACCAGGCGTTATGACCACTATCAGGATCCACCCCAACCAGTTTATTAATGAGATGCCCCGGCCCAGCCGACTGGGGGACACTGAGCTGCAGCCCCGTGTCCTGGGGGAAGGAGGGGTACACGATAAGGGGCGCATTGTCATTAAGATCAACTACGAACACGTGCACAGTAACGTTGGCGGTCCGGGGTGGCGCCCCGGCGTCTCTGGCCTGCACCTCGATGCGGAAGGCGTTGAGGATCTCGTGGTCCAGGGAGCGCATGCTGTAGATATGTCCAGTCTCTGGGTTGATGTAGACATAGGTGGAGATGGGGGAGCCCTGGACCATGCTGGGCAGGATGGAGAAGGAGACGTGGGCGTTGTCCCCTGTGTCCGGGTCAGAGGCCATCACCGTGGCGATGGGGGTGCTGGGGGCGTTGTTCTCGGGGACGTCCACTGAGTAGGAGGGCTGGGAGAATGATGGAGCGTTGTCGTTCACGTCTGACAGCTTGACCACAAAGGTTGTACGTGAGGACAGGGGAGGGGAGCCAGCGTCGGTCGCCATGATGACCACGGTGTAATCGGCCATTGTCTCTCGGTCAAGGTTGCCGTCAGTGATGAGGTTGTAGTGCTCTCCAAAGGCTGAGTTGAGTTTGAAGGGCAGGCCATACTGGACCTTTAACGTTACCTTCCCGTTCTTACCAGAGTCCAGGTCCCTTGCGCTGATGAGGGCGATAACTGTACCCGGCGCTGCGTCCTCCTGGATAGGACTGGTCAGTGACGTCAACATCACCTCCGGAGAGTTGTCATTCACGTCAGTGACTTCAACTATGATGTTACAGGATCCCTCCATGGCGGGGGTTCCCCCATCCCTGGCCTGCACAGTGATGTGATACACATTCGCTGTCTCATAATCCACGAGACCATTCACACGGACCTCACCGGTTTTCGAATCCACGCTGAATAACTTGAGCACACGGTCCGGCGTGTATTTACTAAACAGGAAGGAGATCTCCCCGTTCTGAGCATAATCCGTGTCGGTCGCGTTCAGTTTCGTTACTAAAGTGCCCTTTTCAACATTCTCCAACACGCTAACTTTTTTTACCAGCTCGTCAAAGATGGGCGCGTTGTCGTTGACGTCCAGAATTGTAATGAGTAGAAGAGTGGAGCCAGACTTCTCTGGCTGTCCCCCGTCTACGGCAGTGAGCAACAGGCGAAACGAGGCCTGCGTCTCCCTATCCAAAGCCTTTTCTAAAACTAACTCCGGGAACTTACTCCCGTCACTTTTCGTTTCCACATTCAAAACAAAGCGATCATTGGGTGCGAGTTGATAAGTGCGCAGAGAGTTTATACCCACATCTGGATCGTGCGCACTCTCCAGTCGGAACCGCGTGCCCGGCGCGGCCGCCTCTGATATATCCAAGGAAATATTCTTAGTGGAAAACTGCGGCGCATTGTCATTCACATCCACAATATCCACAAGAACACGATGTATTGCTAAAGGGTTCTCAAGTACAATCTCAAGATGTAGTGAACATGTTGCACTTAATTCGCACATGTGTTCCCTGTCAATTGTCTGGCTAATAATCAAATCCCCAGTCGCCTGGTTCACCTCGAAGTACTGCGCGTTAGATTCCGAGACCACCCGCAATTTTCTCTGAATTATCCTTTGAACAGTGAGACCCAACTCCTTAGCGATATTTCCGACCACAGCCCCCGGCCTGAGCTCCTCTGACACCGAGTAGCTGAGCTGGGCGGTCGCGCCCATGAGGCACGCCAGGGAAAACCATAGCCTCAGCACGGGCCACCCTCCGCAGTGTTTCCTCTGTCTGGATTCCATTGTGAGAGGGGTTCGGGGGATGGAAAAAGTTAAAAGTTCCTCCTTACCGTAACTAATCCATAGTTCCGTAAAAAACGAAGGTACCAGGCTGTTGCTAAACACTTCCGTTTAGGAAAAAGTGCGGTGGGAAGTGTATAAGTAATCATGACGCCCTAATTCTACTGTATATGGAAAATAAAGAGGAGAGGTAGAACTCCATGAAGGCTCGGCTAAAACTCTCAGCACTCTGTCTCCTCATAGGGGCGGGGACACAGACACAAAGACCCGTTTCCTATTGGCCGAGAACCCGGGACTAGCTCCGCATACAGAAAGAACTCTTTCACAAAGCGGAGAGTGAAAACTTTTCAGAGGCACTTCTTTTGCACTGACAACCAAGTTAGAGACATGTTACAGGCTAATTTAACATGTATTTAAGTAGGCAAGTCAGTTAAGAACAAATTCTTATTTACAATGACGGCAATCTGCAGGGTCAGCAAAAGTAGTACGGCGCCCCTGGAGTAAATTAGGGTGAATAACCTTTCATCTGGTCGGCTCGGGTACTCGAACCAGCGACCTTTAGGTTACTGGCCCAACGCTCTAACCGCTAGGCTACCTAAAATATAACTGACATAAAAGTCAGTTATCATGTTTAATCCGGTGCAAATTAGTATTCCTACTGGCTGACAAAACACTTGAATGAGAAATTACAGTGCTATGATATAGGCCTAAAGAAATCCATATTATTCACTGTTATGCTAAATGAAGTAATAGACGAAAGAGGGTTTAATGTCAATTCCATATTTTGATAAATCCATATTTTCTTCATAATTTTCGTGATGAAGAATATATTTTACATGAAACCACAAGCCTACATTTTTTCTGTAGTTGATAAGTGTGTAGAATAATGTTCTGTTCTACTCTACAACATCATATGGCTTGCAGGTTCAGGTATCATCCATCCTCACAGGCTACAACGAGATAATATTATATAATATTAGGCCGACATTATTATTTCATAATGTCACCCTGGAATATTAAACGTCACGATTTAGGCTAATGTTCATCATATCTTTTCAGGGTGTGATGTCATAACTGATTGTGAATCTCCACTCACTGTTAATGACATCAAAGCCTACGAGAAAAATAAACTCGGAATTCTCCTGATAGGACGTAACAAAGCACTAGAGTCAGGGATATTATTCGTCACAATGGTAATGTTTACTGCTCACCTGCTGGCTTCAGTCCATATACAGGGGATGGATGTGGAAATGGTTGGGTCATACAAGTTCCTGGGAGTCCATATGGACAACAGGCTGGAATGGGCCGGTAACACCGGGGCCCTGTACAAAAAGGACCAGAGCCGACTCTACTTTCTGAGGAGGCTCAGGTCCTTCAACGTGTGCAGTAAACTACTGCATACCTTCTACCAGTCTGTGGTGGCCAGTGCCATCTTTTTTGCAGTGGTGTGCTGGGGAGCAAACATCAAAGCCGGTGATGCTTCTCGGGTAAATAAGCTGATCAGGAAGGCTAGCTCTGTCCTGGGGATGAGCCTTGACACTCTAGAGGAGGTGGTGGAGAGACGGATCCTGGCCAAACTGCTGGCCATCATGGACAACGTCACCCACCCTCTGCACGCTATGGTTATGACGCAGAGGAGCACTTTCAGTCACAGACTGATCCCACCACGGTGTGCCAGAGAGCGCTACAGGAGGTCCTTCCTGCCGGCGGCTATTAGACTATATAATGCCTCACCGGGGTGCCGTCGGCAACATAGATCTGGAACTGTTGGGGTGCTAGGACCTAGTTTAACAATTATGCATCCATCCGTGAGTAACTCTGGTCCGTCAGCACTCATCCACTCAGGACCTATTTATTCATACAGGTCTGTATATACACATACTCATGTACAGTTGTTATATCATATCACATGCAATATTGTAAGTAATTATTGGACTTAACTTACGTTGGCATTCACTCAGGAATGCATATTAGTATCCTGCCAGTTGCACCTTTTCTCATTGCTTTTAGTATATTGAATGTGCAATACGTGCAGTTGTCTGTATTTAAACCCTGCGCACTAAGGACTGTATTTTAAGGGAATTACTATTATTACCCCAAATGAGATCATACACACATTTAGCTATTAAAGTATCTCTTCCTGTCATTTACCTGTACAGTTTGTGTAACCACGCAAGTATTCACTTATCTGTAAATATAACTGTATACCTAACTGTACAGCTAATTTAACCATGCAAAATGTTCACTTACCTGTTCATTTACCCAGTCTGTCTATTAAGTAAACTATTATTACCCTCGCTCATATCATACGCATTTTTAGCTACTGAAGTATTTCTCTGCCATCGACCTGTATAGTATAGTTAACCATGCACCATACACCAATGTATAGTGTACATATTCAGCCAACCACCCATACTATGCAATGTCTTTTTATAGCTTTTATTTTTTTGCACTCCAGATATCTTGTATTTCTATACTTTTTCATACTGCCGCTCTATGTATCATGTACCGTGTATCTGTCTTTTGTGTATTTTCGTTCTGGCATTTGGCACCTGCCCTGTGTTTTGTTGTAGCTGCTTGACAATGAAATTTCCCCCCCGGGGGATCAATAAAGTATCTATCTATCTATCTATCTATCTATCTATCTATCTATCTATCTATCTATCTATCTATCTATCTATCTATCTATCTATCTATCTATCTATCTATCTATCTATCTATCTATCTATCTATCTATCTATCTATCTATCTATCTATCTATCTATCTATCTATCTATCTATCTAACTATCTATCTATCTGCTGGCTCTCAAAGGTCCAGGCGCTGTCGGGTAAAGACGCGTCTAGGACGTTGATCATCTCCTTAAAGTCAGTGGTGCTGCTGGGCTTAACGAAGGTGAAATCACTGAACTCTGACATGGGAGAGAGACAGGACCTGAAGGACTGACTCTGAGACAACATGACCCCTCCCAGGACCATCACGTACTTAATAGGCCCCTCAGTGTTGAGCTGGATCTGCAGGTTTCTGTTGGGGTTCTTGTAGCCGTCCAAGTCGTCCCGTCTCATGCAGCAACTAACCCCTGCTCCTGCTGTTTCTAACGCACTTGACCGCTAAGATGCCAAAAGTCACCAGAGACAGCACGGACACCGAGGCCAGAGAGAGGATCAAATACAGGGTGATTCTCCTGCTTTTCTTGCTGGGCTCTGGCGCTTTCTGCTGGAGGTCCAAAATGGGTTCGTGGAGCCCGTCCTCTACCAGTATGGCCACTGTGACCGTGGAAGACTGGACCGGCTCCCCGTCGTCCTTTATCTCTATAAGCAACCTCTGAGAGGAGTCGTCCTGCTCGGACACAGAGCATTTAGTCCTCACCTCCCCGGTGTAAAGACTGACACTGAACAGAGACGCGTCTGTGGCCTCCGCCAGCTTATACGAGATCCAGGCGTTATGGCCCGAGTCTGAGTCCACAGTCGTTACCTTAGTAACCAGGTGACCTGCTTTAGTGGAGCGGTGAATCTTCTGATGAGAGAGCGAGCCCAGGGCAGTGGAGGGGTAAACAACAGCGGGGGCGTTGTCGTTCTGGTCCAGGATAAAAACATGGACAGTGGTGTTACTGCTCAAAGACGGAGAGCCGTGGTCCTTTGCCTACACCAGAATCTGAAACACCTTCAGTTTCTCATAGTCAAACGAGTGCATGCTGTAGATGCTGCCGTTATCAGAGTTCATGTACACATATGAGGAGACAGACACGTCCTGCACTTTGGAGTCTAGGATGGAGTAGGATATCTTGGCATTATCCCCCAAATCCAGGTCAGATGCGGATACTGAGGAGAGCATAGAGCCTGGTAGTCCATTCTCTTTTAAATAGACATTATAGGAGGGCTGAGTGAATTTAGGGGGATTATCGTTGACATCAATGATACTGACAGGTATTGAATTGTCGTTTAGGTTAACAACTTCCACCTGCACGCTACAGTGTCCTTCCATCTCCGGAATACCTTTATCTTTAGCAGTGATATCAATTTCATTTCAAATTCATAATCTAATTCTCCTTTCAAAACTATCTCCCCTGTTTCCGTATCAATATCAAATGTAGAAAGTAGAGACTCAGCTGTGTGCTCACCAAATGAATATTTTACCATTTTCACCATCATCTTTATCCGTTGCCTTAAGTTTAACCATGAAAGTGCCTTTCGCACTATTTTCGCTGATGGAAACTTTATACACTGATTTCTCGAATATGGGGACATTATAATTTACATCAAGCACTGTGATTGTTATCTGTGACGTCCCGGAACTGACTGGACTTCCCCCATCTAGCGCTGTCAAGATTAGCTGATGGACAGCTTTTTTCTCTCGGTCAAGTGGTTTCTCTAAAACCAGTTCAAGGACTTTTCTTCCATTACGAAGCTATTTTACTTTTAAACTAAAACAGTCGTCTTTACCGATGGTATAGGATTTAAGTGAGTTGCTTCCTACGTCCGGGTCCTCTGCGCTCTCCAAAGAAAAACGCACACCCGCTACAGAAGATTCTGCTATTTTTAAAGCGTGCTCCTTTGTTAGAAAAGTAGGGGAATTGTCATTTATGTCGCGTATTTCCACCTCGACACGATATAGTTGTAACGGGTTCTCAATGACAACCTGCAGAGGTAAAACGCAGTTCGCGCTTTGTCCGCAGAAAGTCTCTCGGTCTATTATATAATTGACGACCAGCTCGCCCTTCCCAACATCCACACTGAAATACTGCTTACCAGCCTCAGAGGCGACACGCAGTTTACGGTCAAATATCTCAGATAGTCCCAAACTCAGATCTTTGTCTAGATTTCCAACCACAGAGCCCTGTTTCAGTTCCTCCTGGATGGTGTAGCGAGTCTGCCCGTCTATTGTACTCCACAAGAGAAATACATTTTGCCACCAAAGAGCCAGCCATCTCCAGTCTCGGTATCCCATTCTCTTTGACATCCCTGGTCCGTTACAACATAAATCGCACTTAAATACTGTCCAGAACAAAGAGCTTCATATCAGAACACATCTCCAGAATCTATATTCCATTTAGCATCTTCCATTAGTTTTGATATAGAAAAGGATGTTTAGATGACATTATCCTTCCGTCTGTGTAAGCACATCACTCTCTCTCCTCCAGCTCTGAGTATTGTAAGGGTTACGCTGCTGAGGCTGAGAGGAGGGAGTAAATCTCACTGTACAGTTCTGCACACTATTGGTGCAAAGCGTGCATCTCTAACACCCAATGATGGGCCAACAGAACAGACCTCTTAAAACCACAGCAGCAGCCAGGCGCTGCATATAAGCACTCTGACAAAACACACAACACACAGTACTATTTTCCATACACAGTCTATATTGTTGTGAAATATATTATCGACAGGGAAGCCCATATCCAACATAAAGTAATGTGTTAAAGTGTAAACCATGATCAGAAATATTATCTCTCATGACGCACAGATATTTTCAGAAACACTGCCATTCTAGTAGAGACACGTTTTACTATTTATACATTAACTATTGATTGAGCTGCAATGAATGTGAAAAAGAAGCATCCTACACCCATTATAAATGAGCCTCTGTTTGCCATCGCGGCAACGTAACCAACACAGTTAATTCGGCCAGAGGTAGCGTCGCTGTCCATGGTTCTGAAACCCTCAGCCTCTATAAACCAGTCAGAGAGAAACAGAATCACAGACAACACCCCCTACAGACACTAACAATAGAGATTACAGTGTCTCTGAGTACAACCAACCAACAGGGTCAAATCATTCAGCAAATTATCCTAACGTGGATATATCTAAAGGATAGAACAATTGCGCTGTTTTGTTCTGAAATGATTTCGACCTGACAAAACCTGCTCGAATTCTAAGTTTCACTCCGACTTGAGTAGTACAGCACAGTTAGTAACTGTTTATTTACTGGCTCTAGTACGTGACATATGGAGTCTCAAAATGAACCTACCATTATATTCCACAATTGTAAAGGAAACTACTATAAGACGAACAAGATGAGATTTGATAAATGTTGAAAGACAAGGCACGTATGTTAATACTCTCCTTAATGTTTACTGCTCACCTGCTGGCTCTCAAAGGTCCAGGCTGTCGGGTAAAGACGCGTCTAGGACGTTGATCATCTCTTTAAAGTCAGTGGTGCTTGCTGGGCTTAACGAAGGTAAAATCACTGAACTGACATGGGAGAGAGACAGGACCTGAAGGACTGACTCTGAGACAACATGACCCCTCCCAGGACCTCCACGTACTTAATAGGCCCCTCAGTGTTGAGCTGGATCTGCAGGTTTCTGTTGGGGTTCTTGTAGCCGTCCAAGTCGTCCCGTCTCATGCAGCAACTAACCCCTGCTCCTGCTGTTTCTAACGCACTTGACCGCTAAGATGCCAAAAGTCACCAGAGACAGCACGGACACCGAGGCCAGAGAGAGGATCAAATACAGGGTGATTCTCCTGCTTTTCTTGCTGGGCTCTGGCGCTTTCTGCTGGAGGTCCAAAATGGGGTCGTGGAGCCCGTCCTCTACCAGTATGGCCACTGTGACCGTGGAAGACTGGACCGGCTCCCCGTCGTCCTTTATCTCTATAAGCAACCTCTGAGAGGAGTCGTCCTGCTCGGACACAGAGCATTTAGTCCTCACCTCCCCGGTGTAAAGACTGACACTGAACAGTTATTTTAAGTTCAACACCACAATGCCCGTCCATCTCTGGGTCGCCTTTGTCTTTAGCAATAACGACCAATTTATGTGAATACGTTTTTTCATTATCTAATCCACCCTTTACTGGTATTTTTCAAATAATGTTGCCACTGAGTCTGGCGTTTGATCGACAAAGATCTACTTGATATCCCAATTACGTCCTTCATCTGGATCTGTCGCGTTTACACGTACAATCACAGTGCCAGGAGCTGCATTTTCGTTAACACTAGCCTCATAAAGCTGTCTCTCAAACAGTGGTGCATTATTGTTAATAGCACCATAATACTAATCTCAGAGGTTCCTGAATGCACTGGATCACCTCCATCTGCAGCGGTGAGAATCAGCTTCTCCCGATCAAGAGATTTTTCCAGGACCAGTTCTGGGAATTTTGTTCCATCCGTGTGGTTTTTGACATTCAATTTAAAATGTTAGTTTTTGTTAATGCTGTAAGAGATTATTGTACTTGAAGCTGCATCAGAATCCAATGCACCTGGGTTTGTTGACTCTGCAAACAAACACCTTTTCTTTGGTAAAAAAAAACAGGGAGAATTGCCATTAAACTCCTGTATTTCAATCTCGACTCGGTGCAGCAGCAAATGATTTTCTATCACTACCTCCAAAGGCAAGGAACTCTTCGTCCACACAGATCCTCTCTGTCTATCCTCTCACTGACGACCAGCTCTCCTTTCCCCCAAATCCACTCTGGAATAGTGCTTACCAGCCTGCGATGTTATTTGTAATTTAAGACGGTACATCTCAGATAGTCCCAACCCCAGATCTTTGGCTAGATTCCAACCACAGAGCCCTGTTTCAGTTCCTCCAGGATGGTGTAGCGAGTCCGTCTGTCTACTGTTACCCCACAAGAGAAAGAAATGATGCCACCATACCAGTAACTATTCCACATTGTTCCACGACACATCAAAACCTTTCTATTACTCACTATTAATAGCCGACAATGATCTATTATCATCAGCGTTATCATGAAGATGTCATATTACAATCTAAATGTTCTTATTAAATTGTTATAGATTAATTACAGATGGAATGCTAGTATGTGCACATCTGTACTCATGTACTCAATGCTTCCTCATGTCTGTGTGGGAGACTAAGGCTCTCCGTTGCCGTCCTGTGGTAAAAGAATGCAAGCGCAGCCTGAGCACCTCATCAGAGCAACCCACGTGGCTCCGAATAATAATACATCCCACAGACGTCTTGGAAATATCCGTATGGAGGTCTGTAGATCAAATGAAAAGGGAGGGGGAGCTGAGAGCATATTATCTCTCTTTGCCTTTCTCTCTCTCAAACACACATATACACACATATACACACACACACACACACACACACACACACACACACACACACACACACACACACACACACACACACACACACACACACACACACACACACACACACACACACACACACACACACACACACACACACACACACACACACTACACACACTCACTCACAAGCACACACACAGACTTCAATTACCTGAGAGCTAAATAGACCGCCCTAATGTTTTTGAGATTATTTGTCATCCCTCAAGGTCTGCCTAGCAACACTGGCGTCAGACGGAATTATTTATACCCGCAATGAAAAGAAAGCAAAACCTCCAGTGGAAGTAAACGCTATACTATTATACAAATCACAAGCTGTAGCTTGCATCATATCACAATACTACAAGGAATGTATCTAAATATGTAAACAATGTATCCGTTTTGATATTAGATAATGCGAGTTTGACAGAACGACGGAGGTAGGTAGGGAGCGCGCTTCCACTGAGTTCTGGAGCGCGCTTCAGCACCACACGGGTGGACAGCTCGCGCTGCTGCATGCTGCTGAAATGTGGGCGACCGCTATGGAATCAATATCATGCCAAATGTATTCACAAGTGTAAATCACTTTCCACAAATATAAATCAATATCCACAAACAAACACCTTTTGAATTGTATTTGTAAATCGATATATTGCATTAGAATTTGTTATTTAAGTTCAGATATGCAGGTCAATTCCAAGGGCCTTAAGTAAAATGACTGCCATAAAGATTTGCACATATGCGCAAAAAGTTCTCACGCGTAGAAAGCGATTTGTAGTTATAGAAGAAAAACGCGTGAGAACTTCTTGTATATTTCTTGTCGTCAAATCCCTGCCGAAAGTCAGGTGACCTAAGTGCTTCCAAATATGGAGTTCTAGAAAGCGATTTCTATAAATCGCTGGCAGCCTCTCGTTCAGCAATGTTGATGCCTGCCTTTCAAGGCTGAGATTATTTAGAAATAATCTAAACCCTAGCCCTAGATAACTCTATATTTGCAACACTATGGCAGTGTACAACCGTTCATCTCCCAAATAGTTGAATTAGCTGGCCAGTGTGAAAGCACCACTAAATGTGAAAGATATGTCATACATTGTAAGTGATGATAATCCATCCGCTGTCTCATGTTGCACAGAGAGAAAGGTCACTCAGTCACTCAGTGCTGGGTGCCACTACATATACAGATCACTCAGTGTTGGGTGCCAATGCATATACAGATCACTCAGTGCTGGGTGCCAATGCATATACAGATCACTCAGTGCTGGATGCCAATGCATATACAGATCACTCAGTGCTGGGTGCCAATGCATATACAGGTCACTCAGTGCTGGATGCCACTGCATACACAGATCACTCAGTCACTCAGTGTTGGGTGCCAATGCATATACAGGTCACTCAGTCACTCAGTGGTGGGTGCCAATGCATATACAGGTCACTCAGTCACTCAGTGCTGGGTGCCAATGCATATGCAGGTCACTCAGTCACTCAGTGCTGGGTACCAGTGCATATACAGATCACTCAGTCACTCAGAGCTGGGTGCCACTGCATACACAGATCACTCAGTCACTCAGTGCTGGGTGCCACTGCATACACAGATCACTCAGTCACTCATTTCAGTCACTAAGGTCATGGAGGTGTGTACTGTATGTGAGTTTCTATAACATCATTTCAGTCACTAAGGTCATGGAGGTGTGTACTGTATGTGAGTTTCTATAACATCATTTCAGTCACTAAGGTCATGGAGGTGTGTACTGTATGTGAGTTTCTATAAGGTCATTTCAGTCACCAAGGTCATGGAGGTGTGTACTGTATGTGAGTTGTGATGGTGGAGTCGTTCTAACTGAAAGTATTTCTTACCTTATTTGGAGAGCAGGGTGGTAACAGAGACATGTCAGCAACAGCAGCAAAGGAGAGACATGGAAGAGAAGAACAGCGAGACAAACAGACCTGGGTTAGCACACAAAGACTGTCTTGGGACAGACACACCTCTGATACTTACCGTTCCCCTTACAATGGCAATGTACCCTTGGTTGACTCCAGAGTGGGCGATTGTGTTGATTTGCATTGTGACATTTGGCCAAATGATGATGTTCCCAGAGCTGATCTGCTGTGTGAACTGATCTGCTATGTGAACTGATCTGCTATGTGAACTGATCTGCTATGTGAACTGATCTGCTATGTGAACTGTTTGTGTATCAAAACAATACAAAGAATAAAGCCACATTCAACCAAATCACATATATTGTTGTGTTGTAATGTTTCTGTTATATGTAAGGTGTGCTTCTTTGTTCAGATAGAGAGAGAGAGACCTGGGCCCTGACAGTACATCTCAGTAAGACTAAAACAAACACACATTCCATCCAGACACCGATAACAGTGGAGTGTATCATCTTATTGACCCAGTCCCTCTAATACAGGATACTGATAGAACCATTTAAAAGAGGACTGAGGGTGTGTCAGATATGGCTCACTATGCTGCAGTACAGGACATTACCATGCTGCAGTACAGGACATTACCATGCTGCAGTACAGGACATTACCATGCTGCAGTACAGGACATTACCATGCTGCAGTACAGGACATTACCATGCTGCAGTACAGGACATTACCATGCTGCAGTACAGGACATTACCATGCTGCAGTACAGGACATTACCATGCTGCAGTACAGGACATTACCATGCTGCAGTACAGGACATTACCATGCTGCAGTACAGGACATTACCATGCTGCAGTACAGGACATTACCATGCTGCAGTACAGGACATTACCATGCTGCAGTACAGGACATTACCATGCTGCAGTACAGGACATTACCATGCTGCAGTACAGGACATTACCATGCTGCAGTACAGGACATTACCATGCTGCAGTACAGGACATTACCATGCTGCAGTACAGGACATTACCATGCTGCAGTACAGGACATTACCATGCTGCAGTACAGGACATTACCATGCTGCAGTACAGGACATTACCATGCTGCAGTACAGGACATTACCATGCTGCAGTACAGGACATTACCATGCTGCAGTACAGGACATTACCATGCTGCAGAGGAACACTCCATACACAGCAACAGCAGGGGGACTCAAGGAGATGCTCAGGGATGATGTATTCTTATTAATTAGATGCTTTCACGCTGTGTGTGTGCGTGTGTGTGCGTGCGTGCGTGTGTGTGTGTGTTTGTGTGTGTGGTAGATGAACAGACGTTATGGTACTGTGTGTTAGATTAGATCATGCCAAGGACATGGATAACCACTATGATACATACACAATCTGCATTGCACACACACACAAGAACCAGTCATGTACCAGTCAATAGAAAATCAATGTATAGCCTGTGATCAAAGGAAAGGGTTTAGTTT
This sequence comes from Thymallus thymallus, assembly GCA_023634145.1. Classification (NCBI taxonomy): domain Eukaryota; kingdom Metazoa; phylum Chordata; class Actinopteri; order Salmoniformes; family Salmonidae; genus Thymallus; species Thymallus thymallus. The sequence goes on from CM042384.1 coordinate 598,456, forward strand.
AGACAGCTTTTCCACACTCCCAGTCAGAGCAACAGGGAGGTGAAATAGTGAGAGGCCATCAGGGCAGGGCAGCATTCATCTTACGGAAACAGAGAGGTAAAGCCTTCAACGTACCCCCACCCCACCCTGTCATACACACTCTCTCTCCTGCCTCGCTCCCCCACCAATCCAGCTCTGAGCCCAAGGACACTGCACCTCTGTGTCCTAAACAGGTGTGTGTCTGCCCTCTTTAAACCAGACCCTGCATCTGCTGCCTGCCCCCCTGTGGACCAAACCACAATGGTACAGTCCTGACAGTGAGTCAGCACCACATCCCACCTCTCTTCCTGAGACTGGAGGAGATATATCCTGAAGTCCTGTCTTATAGTCATTCATCACTTACAAAGGTACCAATTACATTAGTAGCATATCTAACATAAGAATGTACAGGCTTGTGGACGGCAACAACACCCTATTGACCAGTTACATAAAGAGTCCAGAAGGAGAAAGAGCAGAGGAGGGCTCTCTCTCACTCATCCTCTCTCTCCTCCAGCTCTCTCTCACTCATCCTCTCTCACCTCCAGCTCTCTCTCACTCATCCTCTCTCTCCTCCAGCTCTCTCTCACTCATCCTCTCTCACCTCCAGCTCTCTCTCACTCATCCTCTCTCTCCTCCAGCTCTCTCTCACTCATCCTCTCTCACCTCCAGCTCTCTCTCACTCATCCTCTCTCTCCTCCAGCTCTCTCTCACTCATCCTCTCTCTCCTCCAGCTCTCTCTCACTCATCCCCTCTCTCCTCCAGCTCTCTCTCACTCTTCCTCTCTCTCCTCCAGCTCTCTCTCACTCATCCTCTCTCTCCTCCAGCTCTCTCTCACTCTTCCTCTCTCTCCTCCAGCTCTCTCTCACTCTTCCTTTCTCTCCTCCAGCTCTCTCTCACTCTTCCTCTCTCTCCTTCATCTCTCTCTCACTCTTCCTCTCTCTCCTCCAGCTCTCTCTCACTCTTCCTCTCTCCCCTTCATCTCTCTCTCACTCACTGAATCAGAATGGTTCAGCTGGAGAGGGGGATCAGACAAACAACAAGATCAGGAAGAAAGAGGAGAGGACCAACAAACCCAGAATGCCTTGCAGAGGAAACAGCTCACCAACATGCTTACAGAGGAAACAGCTCACCAACATGCTTACAGAGGAAACAGCTCACCAACATGCTTACAGAAGAAACAGCTCACCAACATGCTTACAGAGGAAACAGCTCACCAACATGCTTACAGAGGAAACAGCTCACCAACATGCTTACAGAGGAAACAGCTCACCAACATGCTTACAGAGGAAACAGCTCACCAACATGCTTACAGAGGAAACAGCTCACCAACATGCTTACAGAGGAAACAGCTCACCAACATGCTTACAGAGGAAACAGCTCACCAACATGCTTACAAAAGAAACAGCTCACCAACATGCTTACAGAGGAAACAGCTCACCAACATGCTTACAGAGGAAACAGCTCACCAATATGCTTACAGAGGAAACAGCTCACCAACATGCTTACAGAGGAAACAGCTCACCAACATGCTTACAGAGGAAACAGCTCACCAATATGCTTACAGAGGAAACAGCTCACCAACATGCTTACAGAGGAAACAGCTCACCAACATGCTTACAGAGGAAACAGCTCACCAACATGCTTACAGAGGAAACAGCTCACCAATATGCTTACAGAGGAAACAGCTCACCAACATACATGTTGAACCATCCCCAAAATGATGAGCACCATCACTAATGAACTTTATCCACGGACATCATTACCATGACAATAATGACATTGAGACTTTTAACATTAATCCTCATTGTGATCACATGAATAATCATAGACTACATACAGTAGCTATTTAGTCCACACAAATACTTTCTTCCTGCTACTGCTGTGTTAGGGATCAGCCTCCAGCCTGACAGATCAGAACAGGGTCACACACAACTACACACAGGCCCTGACATCAGGACTACTCACCTAGTATCACCTAGTGTGTGTGTGTGTGTGTGTCTGTGTGTCTGTGCCTCGCTTAGTTTGTATTGTGTGTATGTGTGTGACTCAGACGGTGTGTAACAGTGTGTGTATGTGACGTACAAGACAAGCCTGGCTGTGCCTTACTGTTACTGGCCTGTATAATCCCTGGTGTAATCCTTTCCAGAGGAGCAGCGAGTCCAGACTCACCGGTCCAGACTCACCGGTCCAGACATCACTACAGGAACAGAAACACACATACCACACACAAACAAGCCATGTGTAAAAACCAATAGAAACTCAACACACACAACTCCAACTGGGGCATACAAGAGTAATATAACAGGTGTATGTAGCCCTGTCCTTAACACACACACATTATACCAAACATTAAGAACACTCTTGATCCTGTACCCAAGAAGGCAAAGGTAACTGAACTTAATGACTATCGCCCCGTAGCATCACCTCTGTCATCATGAGAGACTAGGCTTCAATTTGCTTACCGCCCCAATAGATCTACAGACGATGCAATCACCATCACACTAACCTAACCCATCTGGACAAGAGGAATACCTATGTCAGAATGCTGTTCATTGACTATAGCTCAGCATTCAACACCATAGTACCCTCCAAGCTCATCATTAAGCTTGAGGCCCTGCGTCTGAACCCCGCCCTGTGCAACTGGGTCCTGGACTTCCTGACAGGCTGCCCCCAGGTGGTGAAGGTAGGAAACAACACCTCCACTTCGCTGATCCTCAACACAGGGGCCCCACAAGGGTGCGTACTCAGCATTGCTCATCCAAATATTCATATATTCTTAATTCCATCCCTTACTTTAGATTTGTGTGTATTGTTACAAGCATTTCGCTACACCAGCAATAACATCTGCTAAACATGTGTATGTGACCAATACAATTTGACTTGATTTGATTTGACACAGTCACTTCACAGACTTATGGATAGAGCTGATAACTCCCCTTAGCAGAATATTTGAGTGTGTGCAGGTGTGTGTGAGAGAGTATAAAGTCACTCACAAATCGTCTCGACATCCCTGATATCTAATCAAGGATCTTGTAATGGGGCAGGGGGAGCAGAGGAATCAGACTGGTGAGAATAGAGCTTTCCAGGAGGCTAGATAAGAAGCAAGCACACATACACACGCACACGCACACATACACACACACACACACACACACACACACACACACACACACACACACACACACACACACACACACACACACACACACACACACACACACAGCTTAATGCATCTTGTTCATCCATACACAGCAACCATGCTCAAACACTGCTCAAAGTCCAACATCCAACGTTAATCTTCAGACAGTGCAACACACTGTAGAGAAACAGCTGCTCACCAGATGGCTGGGCCAGTGAGGGAGGAAGTACAGTATAAACAACAGCTGTGGGAAAGCAGTTTCTTCCCATATCCGTGTGGACAGCCTCAAGGTCTAGAAACTACAGGGCCTCAGCTCAGGGTGAAATCCAAAATGGCTGTCAAGGCAGTGGCCACAGAGTGGACAGAGGGGTGTATGGGTCGGTGGGGTCTGAGCCCCACAGAGTGGACAGAGGGGTGTATGGGTCGGTGTGGTCTGAGCCCCACAGACTAGACAGAGGGGTGTATGGGTCGGTGTGGTCTGAGCCCCACAGACTAGACAGAGGCGTGTATGGGTCGGTGTGGTCTGAGCCCCACAGACTAGACAGAGGGGTGTATGGGTTGGTGTGGTCTGAGCCCCACAGACTAGACAGAGGGGTGTATGTACACCAACAGACAGGGCCACACCCCCTATCTACAGACACCCACTGAAACTACATCACCACTAGCATTCATAGAATAACGGCAGCATCACGACCACCTGCTAAAGTATTTAACGACATTCAGCCCCACGTTGTGAAAAAGAGTGTTCTATCGGTTGAAGAGACATAGTATTTCATGCCCCTTCGATACATACTCATTTTCTTGGCAGGTTAGGAGAGTATTTTTGCTAAACCTTTCCATAACCTTAACCTCAGTCTCCTAACCTGCTGTGTTAATTCTCCTAACCTGCTATGAAAAAGTAATTTCACTATGGAAGTGGAGTGAAAAGAGGGTTTCCAATCGGTTGGCCTGGTTACTTCCTGTGTGCGGCAGTGGTGGCCTGGGGTGTGGGATTAGTATTATGGGCTGCATGTGAGAGCCATATGGAGGGCATTTCCTCCCTGTGTGTGTGTTACCCAGTAAACATGGAGGCCTCTAATGACCCCTTCATGATGTCTGTGGTGAGAGGGGGAAAGGGGGACTGAGGAGCTTCATGATGTCTGTGGTGAGAGGGGGAAAGAGGGACCAGGGAGCTTCATGATGTCTGTGGTGAGAGAGGGGAAAGAGGGACCAGGGAGCTTCATGATGTCTGTGGTTATTAGCATAATATAGAGGAATCTAGCAGAGTTTAGTACTCTCTCTCTCTCTCTCTCTCTCTCCTTCTCTCTCTCTCTCCTTCTCTCTCTCTCTCTCTCTCTCTCTCTCTCTCTCTCTCTCTCTCTCTCTCTCTCTCTCTCTCTCTCTCTCTCTCTCTCTCTCTCTCTCTCTCTCTCCTTCTCTCTCTCCCTCTCCTTCCCTCTCTCTCCCTCTCCTTCCCTCTCTCTCCCTCTCCTTCTCTCTCCCTCTCCTTCTCTCTCCCTCTCCTTCTCTCTCTCTCTCTCTCTCTCTCTCTCTCTCTCTCTCTCTCTCTCTCTCCTTTCGGCATAGTAGTTTACTCATATCTCTCTCTCTCTGCCTCTCTCTCTCTCCCCCCCCCTCTCTCTCTCTCCCCCTCTCTCTCTCTCTCTCTCTCCTTTCGGCATAGTAGTTTACTCATATCTCTCGCTCTCTCTCTCTCTCTCTCTGCCTCTCTCTCTCCCCCTCTCTCTCTCTCTCCAGCACTGAGCACTGATTCCTTTCATCTGTTTGACATTTGTCAGGATGTCACATACTGTCATGTTCTTTCTTTCTTCCCCTCTCAATCTTTCCCTGTATCAATCTATCCCTGTTTCATCCTTCCCTGTATCAAGCCCTGCCTCATTTATATACACACTCAATTATTCATAGTTGTTCATCCAACCCAGGTTCCTCATAACCTCTTTCTCTGCAAACACTGCAGCTTGTGGTGCAAAATGGCTGCCGTGCATCAATAACTCTGCTGCGCATGAACGGTGGATGAGGCCAGCTACAACAAATCTCCTGTTACCCTCCCCCACACTCACCCTCTCTCTGGCTCCCTGATAGTGCCTCTCCCTCTCTCCATCATCCTCAATCCTTCTCTACATCACATTTCTCACCTCTTTCAGGCTGATTCCTCCCTCATCTCTACCACTCCTCAATCTCCTCTCTCTCTCTCTCTCTCTCTCTCTCTCTCTCTCTCTCTCTCTCTCTACAAGGTTCAAAGTCAGGAGTATACAGTAACAGCAGCGTGTGAGAGAGGAATTTAGGACAGTGGTAAAAATAGTGCACTGTGTGTGAGAGAGAAGAAATCCTCTTTAGCGATGCTTATCCACAGCCCTAGTCCATCCCAGTCCAGCCCTAGTCCAGCCCAGTCCAGCCCTAGTCCATCCCAGTCCAGCCCAGTCCAGCCCAGTCCAGCCCTAGTCCAGCCCAGTCCATCCCAGTCCAGCCCAGTCCAGCCCAGTCCAGCCCTAGTCCAGCCCAGTCCAGCCCTAGTCCAGCCCAGTCCAGCCCTAGTCCATCCCAGTCCAGCCCAGTCCAGCCCAGTCCAGCCCTAGTCCAGCCCAGTCCAGCCCTAGTCCATCCCAGTCCAGCCCAGTCCATCCCAGTCCAGCCCTAGTCCATCCCAGTCCAGCCCAGTCCAGCCCTAGTCCATCTCAGTCCAGCCCAGTCCAGCCCTAGTCCAGCCCAGTCCAGCCCAGTCCAGCCCAGTCCAGCCCTAGTCCATCCCAGTCCATCCCAGTCCAGCCCAGTCCATCCCAGTCCAGCCCAGTCCAGCCCAGTCTAGTCCAGTATAACCATTCCTTTGTGCTTCTCTATGGCCTTCAGCAGCACTGCTCTCTATGTCCCTGAATGTATTCCATAAAATGAATTCACACAAACAAGTTCGCTGCTGTGTTTCAAAGGGCAGTCTTTGGCAACACTATAGTCTCCATGAACTACATAAGCATTATTCCAGAATCAGTATATATGAATGTGATTGCCTGATGCCAGGTACATACACAGGAACAGTTACATAGCATGTACAACTTTAAAAAAAAATTATAATTGTTTTATTTAACCTTTATTTAACTAGGCAAGTCAGTTAAGAACAAATTCTTATTTACAATGACGGTCTACCTACAGGGTCAGGCCGTCATTGGAGCAAATTAGGGTTAAGTGCTTTGACAGGTACACATCGACAGGTTTTCACCTTGTCAGCTCGGGTATTCGACCATGCAATCTTTTGATTACTTGCCCAACCCTCTACCCACTAGGCTACCATCAATATTAAACTTCTAAAGCCAATACAAAAAAGGCCTAATTACTTGTTCTAGCTTGTTTCAAGGTAATTATATAGGTTCTTCCACGGGTAGTTACAACCGATAACTCATGCTTACCTGACTGTCTGAATCGTCAGTTATCAGTTTGTCCCTCTGCGCGTGGGGGAGTGTCTGTGTTCCGTCCAGACTAATGATGCTCTGACTGTAAGGTCTGACGTATTTCATATCACTCTTTCTGGACTCAGTCGTTCCACACACATCGTAATTATACACCTGTCTCAGAGTCCCTGTTCCTCCCACGTCTGCGTAAAGGGGCGGGTAGTATGGAATAACTGGGAGATTCCCATTGGATTTGTAAAACATGCGCTCACGTCTCCATCTGTAGCATTTCACTGACAGTATGGCTATGATGGACACGATAAAGAGAAATGAAACTACAGCCAAAGCCAAGACTAAGTAAAAAGTCAGGTTGTCATTGTAGTCCTTGTCGTGCGTAAAGTCAGTGAACTCGGAGAACACTTCAGGGAAGCTGTCCGCCACCGCCACGTTAACATTGACTGTAGCTGAACGAGAGGGCTGTCCGTTGTCCTCCACTACAACAGTGAGCCTTTGTTTCACAGCATCTTTATCATTGACTTGGCGTATAGTTCTTATTTCTCCATTCTGTAAGCCCACTTCAAACAGCGCCCTGTCTGTCGCTTTCTGCAGTTTATAGGAGAGCCAGGCATTCTGTCCAGAGTCCACATCAACAGCCACCACTTTAGTGACAAGATAGCCCACATCTGCTGAACGAGGCACCATTTCAGCCACCAGAGAGCTGCTGGTCTGGACTGGGTACAGAACCTGAGGCACGTTGTCATTCTGGTCCTGGATCATTATTTTCACAGTCACATTGCTACTGAGTGGAGGAGAGCCTCCATCCTGCGCTTTTACGCGAATTTGGAACTCTTTTATTTGCTCATAGTCGAAAGAACGCACAGCAAGAATCGCCCCACTCTCTGCATTTACTGAAATGTACGCAGACGCCGACACTCCATTCACTTGATTGTCATCGAGCAAATATGAAATACGCGCGTTGTTGACAGAGTCTTTGTCGCTGGCCTTGACTGAAGATATTGACATTCCAGGTAAATTATTCTCAATAACGGAAGCTGTGTATGATTGTTGTGGAAACAGGGGGGCGTTGTCATTCACATCTGATATTTTCAGTGTCACTGTCTTATTAGTGGAAAAAGATGGCGACCCTTCATCTGTGGCTGTTATTGTTATGTCATATTCAGCCACAGTTTCACGGTCCAAAGCTTGGTCTGTTACTAAACTGTAGAAATTAGATGAAGATGACTTTATACGAAAAGGTACATTTTGACCCATAGAACACTTCACCTGTCCGTTTTTACCTGAGTCTAAATCTTTGATGTTGAACATGGCTATGACCGTCTCCGGTACAGAGTCCTCGGGAATAGAGTTGGAGAAGGAAATTATGCTAATCACGGGTGCATTGTCGTTTACGTCTGTCATTTCAATAAGCACCTTACTAGTGTCTGTTAACCCCCATTTGTCTTTCGCCTCAACATTTAATTCATACTGTTTCCATCTTTCATAATCTAACATACCATTAATTGTTATATCGCCTGAAAATATGTCAATATTAAACAGGTCTGATGCGCTATCCGTACTTTGGGAAAACGAATACGTCACCTCTCCATTTTCTCCTTGATCTGCATCAGTTGCACTGACTCTCAAGACAATGGTGCCTTTCAACGCGTTTTCTTGTAAGGTTACTCGATACACAGACTGGCTGAACACAGGAGAATTGTCGTTCGCATCTAAAACAATAACATTGATCTTTACTGAGCCAGATTTCTGAGGGCTGCCGCCATCATATGCAGTTAATGTTAGCTTGTGCTCCTCGCCTTTTTCTCTGTCAAGTGGCGTCTGCAGCACCATTTCGACGTATTTCGTACCATCAGGACGAGATAGGGTATTCAATTTAAAATGATCAGTAGGATTCAGTTTGTATGTTTGGAGTGTGTTTAACCCTACATCGGGGTCTTTAGCACTATCCAACGGAAATCGAGCACCGGGAGGCGCAGATTCACTTATCTCAAAACAAATTTCCTTCCTCGCAAACACCGGAGCATTGTCGTTTATGTCGTTTACTTCCACATCAATTCGATGAAGCTCCATCGGATTTTCAACGATGATCTGAAAATGCAGAGAGCAGGGAGACACTTGGGCGCACAGCTCCTCTCTGTCTATCATTTCTTTCACCACCAGTGTTCCTTTATCTGCATTCAGACCGATGTACTCACGACTGTCCTCCGTAAAGATCCTAGCTCGACCAGATTTCAACCTTTTTACATCCAAACCCAGATCCTGTACGATATTCCCCACTAGCGAGCCCTTCGCCATCTCCTCCGGGATGGAATAACGGACCTGGGCGCGTGCTACCTCTGCCCCACAGAGACAGACAAACAGTATGATCCATGTCCATATCCGCAAGCTGGTTCTCCCTGCGCCATGACAAAAAAAAACGACCATCTTCAGACCACTCAGGCTGAAAACCAAACAATATAAATACCAATGGCTCCACAATAACGAATATTGTGTCACCAACGATTGTGTGGGCTGTTTTAGGAGGCTAGTTCTTATGATATGGAAGTAGAGTCCGATGCGCTGTTTGTGACGCAAAGAAGAGAGGGTGTGTCTACTGTCTGAGACTTATATATCCTGACACTAACCAACAGCGGCCCTTAGAGCCCTGAATAGATATTGCACATATATTAGGTCGCCTGACGTTGTTCACGATGTTTGAAATGAGGGAGAAAGGAAGTGATCAAATGTGAAATGTTCAACCCCCACAAACGTCAAAAACCCAATACCATGGGTTTTGTTTGATAATGTATTGTTTTAATAGGCTAAGACAAATCTGATAAAATGGTAACAGCACATTAAATATATAACCTTGCTTTGAAATCGAACAAGATTTATATCCCGAACTACAACTCTTGAAAAATAAAACCTATATGCTGATGATGTAGCCATTTTGTTCTCACCTGGTTTTCCCCATCGTCATTGCTCAGTTTGTCCCTCTGCGCGTGGGGGAGTGTCTGTGTTCCGTCCAGACTAATGATGCTCCGACTGTAAGGTCTGACGTATTTCATATCACTCTTTCTGGACTCAGTCGTTCCACACACATCGTAATTATACACCTGTCTCAGAGTCCCTGTTCCTCCCACGTCTGCGTAAAGGGGCGGGTAGTATGGAATAACTGGGAGATTCCCATTGGATTTGTAAAACATGCGCTCACGTCTCCATCTGTAGCATTTCACTGACAGTATGGCTATGATGGACACGATAAAGAGAAATGAAACTACAGCCAAAGCCAAGACTAAGTAAAAAGTCAGGTTGTCATTGTAGTCCTTGTCGTGCGTAAAGTCAGTGAACTCGGAGAACACTTCAGGGAAGCTGTCCGCCACCGCCACGTTAACATTGACTGTAGCTGAACGAGAGGGCTGTCCGTTGTCCTCCACTACAACAGTGAGCCTTTGTTTCACAGCATCTTTATCATTGACTTGGCGTATAGTTCTTATTTCTCCATTCTGTAAACCCACTTCAAACAGCGCCCTGTCTGTCGCTTTCTGCAGTTTATAGGAGAGCCAGGCATTCTGTCCAGAGTCCACATCAACAGCCACCACTTTAGTGACAAGATAGCCCACATCTGCTGAACGAGGCACCATTTCAGCCACCAGAGAGCTGCTAGTCTGGACTGGGTACAGAACCTGAGGCACGTTGTCATTCTGGTCCTGGATCATTATTTTCACAGTCACATTGCTACTGAGTGGAGGAGAGCCTCCATCCTGCGCTTTTACGCGAAACTGGAAATCCTTAATCTGCTCGTAGTCAAAAGAGCGCACTGCATGGATGACTCCACTATCAGCACTAACGGACACATATGAGGAGACGGGCACTCCGTTAACCGAGGAGTCCTCCAGTATGTAAGAAACACGGGCATTCTGGTTCCAGTCATCGTCCCTGGCTTTCACTGTGAATATAGAGAGGCCCGGTGTGTTGTTTTCTATAATGTAGGCCTCATATGAGCTCCTCTCAAAGACAGGCGCGTTGTCATTCACATCTGATATCTGTAAGGTGAGAGTGACGCTGCTGGAGAGCGAGGGAACGCCCTCATCAGAGCACGTCACACTGATGTTATACTCAGAGTCTCTCTCTCGGTCCAAGTCACTGTCTGTTACTAGACTGTAGAATTCAGTAGATGTAGATTTAATGGTGAATGGGATGTTCTCATTTATCCCACAGTTGACTTTACCGTTACCATCAGAGTCTGGGTCCTTAACGCTCATCATAGCTATAACTGTGTTAGGACGGGAGTCCTCTGGTATTGAACCGGATTTGGAAATCAAATTGATAACAGGACTATTATCATTCAAGTCACTAACATCAATGATTATTTTACTTGAGTCCGAGAGACCACCATTATCTATGGCTTCTATATCAATCTGATAACTTCTGGCTTTTTCATAATCAATTTGGCCATCTAATATCAAATCACCACCTTCATTTATGTGGAATAACGTTGAAAGACGGTTCATGCTATTTGCAATCACGTAAGACACTTCTCCATTTGTGCCTTTATCTGCATCAGACGCACTAACTGTCGTGACAACCGATCCTTTTTGTGAATTCTCACTTATTGTTGCCTTATACACTGGTTTGGTAAAAACGGGCGCGTTGTCGTTTGCATCCAGCACTGTGACGTGAATCTGCATTGTCCCTGATAGCAGAGGCTCCCCTCCATCCAAAGCAGTTAACAACAGAGATATATGCTCCTGTTTCTCTCGGTCTAGGGGTTTCTGTAAAACCATCTCAACCTTTTTACTTCCGTCTACCTGACTATGCATTTTCAGAACAAACTGATCAGTGTGTTTCAGTGAGTAGCTCTGGAGGCCATTTAAACCGATGTCTGGATCCACTGCTTTCTCTAACATAAATTTTGATCCAGTAACAGCTGACTCGCTGATTTCCAATCGTCGCTCAGTATTTTGAAAAGTGGGAACGTTGTCGTTTATATCTGTAATCTCTACAGTTACCGGGTATAATTCCATGGGGTTTTCTAGAATAATCTGAAAATGTAAAGCGCAAGGCGTCGTCTGTCCGCAGAGCGCTTCACGGTCTATTCTCTCTCTGATAAGGAGAAATCCCCTTTCTTTATTCAGCTCGATGTATTCTGCGCTGTCTCCAGTAAAAATACGAGCTTTACCTGATTTCAGTCTTTTGATATCTAAACCCAAATCCTGCGCTATGTTACCGACTAAAGAGCCTTTCACCATTTCCTCCGGAATGGAGTAACTGACCTGCCCGTGCACTGAACTGAGAGAGAGGACCGAGATAAACAACAGTACTTGCAGTGTCATTGTTCCGTCCGACATTTTCCCTCCAACATGAAACAGAAAGCACAATATAATCCGTTGAGAATAGTTTAATTCATTGAGATGTAAACGGAGAAAATAACAAAATGTTCTACCAATAATCCGTATCTCCAGAACAAAAGAATCTCAGCTCCGTGTCTCCGTGCTTAGTGTTCTCTGTAACCCGGACTGTGCGCTCTACGTTCGGCTCTTTCTCTGTCTAATATATCGAGATGATGGGGGAGGTACTGCTGCAAATCTGCTCTAAAACTTCAACACACTGACCAACAGCGGCCCTCTGAGTTAAATTCACTGAACTACAGAATACGAAAAATATTCCTACATATTTGGGATGGTTTGAGTCTGCATGGGATCAAATGCATCACTATCATTCTATATCAACACATATAGGCCTATTTATTAAAGACCCATGTAAACCAATATGACAGTAAGATGTGGACAAATTGAAACTATGCTAATTTAATAAATTACAAGATACTCATTGAAATACAGTCTCTTTCCGCTGTCCATGACCGTGGTGCTGAAAGGGTCACATGTCAGTATAATGAAGAGCATTTCTGACCATTAAAACTTGCAGGTACATATTTGATTTCAAAAAGTTTAAATCACACGAAGTGTATTTTTAGGGTAAAGATGATGATTCAAATATAACAGACCTCTAGTGGGGAGTCTGGTTCATCCAGGATGTTCTGCTCACTCTGCATCCGCTGCATCGTCCCTGTAGAACTGGGGTCCATTATCAGTACGTTCTGACTACAGGGTCTGGCGAACTTACAGTCACTCTTTCTGGAGTCGGTCGTCCTGCACACCTCGTAATTGTACACGTGCTGTAGAGTTCCTGTCCCCAAAGTGTCTGCGTAACGCGGTGGATAATACGGAATAACAGGGAGATTGGAATGATAGAGGATGCGAGACTGTCTCCATCTGTATATTTTAACTGATATAATAACCACTAAACATGTGATGAACAGAAATGAGACTACAGCCAAAGCCAAGACTAAGTAAAAAGTCAGGTTGTCATTGTAGTCCTTGTCGTGCGTAAAGTCAGTGAACTCGGAGAACACTTCAGGGAAGCTGTCCGCCACCGCCACGTTAACATTGACTGTAGCTGAACGAGAGGGCTGTCCGTTGTCCTCCACTACAACAGTGAGCCTTTGTTTCACAGCATCTTTATCATTGACTTGGCGTATAGTTCTTATTTCTCCATTCTGTAAACCCACTTCAAACAGCGCCCTGTCTGTCGCTTTCTGCAGTTTATAGGAGAGCCAGGCATTCTGTCCAGAGTCCACATCAACAGCCACCACTTTAGTGACAAGATAGCCCACATCTGCTGAACGAGGCACCATTTCAGCCACCAGAGAGCTACTGGTCTGGACTGGGTACAGAACCTGAGGCACGTTGTCATTCTGGTCCTGGATCATTATTTTCACAGTCACATTGCTACTGAGTGGAGGAGAGCCTCCATCCTGCGCTTTTATTCGGAACTGGAAATCCTTAATCTGCTCGTAGTCAAAAGAGCGCACTGCATGGATGACTCCACTTTCAGCACTAACGGACACATATGAGGAGACGGGCACTCCGTTAACCGAGGAGTCCTCCAGTATGTAAGAAACACGAGCATTCTGGTTCCAGTCATCGTCCCTGGCTTTCACTGTGAATATAGAGAGGCCCGGTGTGTTGTTTTCTATAACGTAGGCCTCATATGAGCTCCTCTCAAAGACAGGCGCGTTGTCATTCACATCTGATATCTGTAAGGTGAGAGTGACGCTGCTGGAGAGCGAGGGCACGCCCTCATCAGAGCACGTCACACTGATGTTATACTCAGAGGTTCTCTCTCGGTCCAAGTCACTGTCTGTTACTACAGTAAAGAAATTATTCGTCGTTGATTTTATTGAAAAGGGAATGTTTTCGTCAATAGAGCACTGCACTCTGCCATTATCGCCTGAGTCTGGGTCTTGAATATTGATCATAGTTACGACAATACCAGGCTTAGCATCTTCGGTTATAACGTTGGATTTAGACATAATGTTAATATTAGGTTTATTATCATTTTTGTCAATTACTTCAACTATCACTTTGCATGAATCTGTAAGTCCTCCGTCATCACTGGCCCGCAGGTTGATCTGAAAACTTCGTGTCTTTTCATAATCAATATTTCCTATCAATCTTATCTCGCCACTGTCCTCGTTAACTTCAAACATTCCTCTGACATCATCTAAAGTGTTTCGAACTGAATAGGTTACTTTGCTGTTTGATCCATGATCGGCATCTGATGCGCTCACTGAAGTTACAAGTGTTCCTTTTGGAGCATGCTCAGTTACGGTAGCTTTATATATATGCTGCGTAAAAACAGGTGGATTATCATTGACGTCGAGTACAGTGATGAGTATCTGCATTGTTCCTGAAAGCTGAGGCTCTCCTCCATCTACTGCTGTTAATATCAGAGATAACTGTTCCTCTTTCTCACGATCTAGAGGTTTCTTTAAAACCATCTCTACGTTTTTATTCCCATCGGCTTGATTATACAATTTAAGAGCAAAGTTATCGGTTGGTTGCAATGTATAGCTTTGGAGGCCATTGATACCGACGTCCAGATCCATGGCTCCGTCTAACATAAATTTTGCTCCACTGACTGCAGACTCGCTTATTTTAAATTGTACGTCACTCTTTTCAAAAGATGGATTATTATCGTTAACATCCGTTACCTCAACAGTTATGGTGTAAAATTCCATCGGGTTCTCTAGAATAATCTGAAAATGCAAAGCGCAAGGCGTCGTCTGTCCGCAGAGCGCTTCACGGTCTATTCTCTCTTTGATAAGGAGAAATCCCCTTTCTTTATTCAGCTCGATGTATTCTGCGCTGTCTCCAGTATAAATACGAGCTTTACCTGATTTCAGTCTTTTGATATCTAAACCCAAATCCTGCGCTATGTTACCGACTAAAGAGCCTTTCACCATTTCCTCCGGAATGGAGTAACTGACCTGCCCGTGCACTGAACTGAGAGAGAGGACCGAGATAAACAACAGTACTTGCAGTGTCATTGTTCCGTCCGACATTTTCCCTCCAACATGAAACAGAAAGCACAATATAATCCGTTGAGAATAGTTTAATTCATTGAGATGTAAACGGAGAAAATAACAAAATGTTCTACCAATAATCCGTATCTCCAGAACAAAAGAATCTCAGCTCCGTGTCTCCGTGCTTAGTGTTCTCTGTAACCCGGACTGTGCGCTCTACGTTCGGCTCTTTCTCTGTCTAATATATCGAGATGATGGGGGAGGTACTGCTGCAAATCTGCTCTAAAACTGCAACACACTGACCAACAGCGGCCCTCTGAGTTAAATTCACTGAACTACAGAATACGAAAAATATTCCTACATATTTGGGATGGTTTGAGTCTGCATGGGATCAAATGCATCACTATCATTCTATATCAACACATATAGGCCTATTTATTAAAGACCCATGTAAACCAATATGACAGTAAGATGTGGACAAATTGAAACTATGCTAATTTAATAAATTACAAGATACTCATTGAAATACAGCCTCTTTCCGCTGTCCATGACCGTGGTGCTGAAAGGGTCACATGTCAGTATAATGAAGAGCATTTCTGACCATTAAAACTTGCAGGTACATATTTGATTTCAAAAAGTTTAAATCACATGAAGTGTATTTTTAGGATAAAGATGATGATTCAAATATAACAGACCTCTAGTGGGGAGTCTGGTTCATCCAGGATGTTCTGCTCACTCTGCATCCGCTGCATCGTCCCTGTAGAACTGGGGTCCATTATCAGTACGTTCTGACTACAGGGTCTGGCGAACTTACAGTCACTCTTTCTGGAGTCGGTCGTCCTGCACACCTCGTAATTGTACACGTGCTGTAGAGTTCCTGTCCCCAAAGTGTCTGCGTAACGCGGTGGATAATACGGAATAACAGGGAGATTGGAATGATAGAGGATGCGAGACTGTCTCCATCTGTATATTTTAACTGATATAATAACCACTAAACATGTGATGAACATAAATGAGACTACAGCCAAAGCCAAGACTAAGTAAAAAGTCAGGTTGTCATTGTAGTCCTTGTCGTGCGTAAAGTCAGTGAACTCGGAGAACACTTCAGGGAAGCTGTCCGCCACCGCCACGTTAACATTGACTGTAGCTGAACGAGAGGGCTGTCCGTTGTCCTCCACTACAACAGTGAGCCTTTGTTTCACAGCATCTTTATCATTGACTTGGCGTATAGTTCTTATTTCTCCATTCTGTAAGCCCACTTCAAACAGCGCCCTGTCTGTCGCTTTCTGCAGTTTATAGGAGAGCCAGGCATTCTGTCCAGAGTCCACATCAACAGCCACCACTTTAGTGACAAGATAGCCCACATCTGCTGAACGAGGCACCATTTCAGCCACCAGAGAGCTGCTAGTCTGGACTGGGTACAGAACCTGAGGCGCGTTGTCATTCTGGTCCTGGATGAAGATGTTCACAGTCACGTTGCTACTGAGTGGAGGAGAGCCTCCATCCTGCGCCTTAACCACGAGTTGAAGCTGTTTAATTTGTTCATAATCAAAGGAACGCACCGCATGTAAAACCCCACTCTCTGCATTTACTGAAACATAAGCAGGAGTACCGTTGACGTCAGTATCCTGCAGAATATAGGAAATATGAGCATTTTGATTGCAGTCGGTGTCTTTAGCTCTAACAGTAAATATAGAGACGCCTGGGGAGTTATTCTCTGCTATATAAGTGTCGTACACGCCCTGTGGAAACACTGGGGCGTTGTCGTTGACGTCAGACACCTTCAGGTGAAAGGTTCTCTTACTTGAGAGAGGAGGCGACCCTGTGTCAGTGGCTATTACAGTTATGTTATATTCTGACATGCTCTCGCGGTCTAAAACAGCATCGGTTACCAAGGTGTAGTAATTTCTCAAATTTGATTTGATCTTAAAGGGTATGTTTTGGTCTAGGCTACAGCTCACATGTCCGTTTTCACCTGAATCAAGGTCTTTAACGTTGATGATACCGATGGTTGTACCGGGAGGAGAGTCTTCAGAAACCGGACTCGTGAATGACATGACGCTTATAACGGGTGCATTGTCGTTTATGTCAATGACCTCAACAATAACTTTACTCGAATCCGTTAAGCCTCCCTGGTCTTTTGCTTCAATTCTCAGTTCATACTTTTTCTCTTTTTCATAATCAATCAACCCTGAAACTGATATTGTGCCTGTGTTTTCATTGATAGACAACATATCAGCTAGACCACCATTCATGTCTGAAATAGAGTATACAATGAAACTATTCGTCCCACTGTCTGCATCGCTGGCATTCACGGTTATAATATAGGTGCCTTTCGGTGAGTTTTCCATTACAGTAGCCCTGTACACTGACTGGTTAAACACAGGAGCATTGTCATTAACGTCTAGGACAGTGATCTCTATATTAACTGTGCCAGATCTCTGCGGATTTCCACCGTCTACAGCGATTAGCTTTAAAGAGAGCCGAGGATGCTCCTCTCTATCTAACGGTTTCTGGAGAACCATCTCAGCATATTTTCTTCCATCGGCATTTGGATGTTGTTTTAGAATGAAATTATCGTTTGAATTTAAGACATACTCTTGCAGACTGTTAACTCCTACATCAGGGTCCTCTGCGCTGGCCAACGCAAAACGCGCACCAACAACAGCGGATTCACTGACTTCTAAATGTATATTATCTTTCTTAAATATTGGAGAATTATCGTTAACGTCCAGGATTTCTACAGTAACGTGATGAAGCTCCATCGGATGTTCTAGAATGATTTCGAAGCTGAAACTACACGGTGTGACGTCGCCACAAATCTGCTCTCGGTCTATTCTCTCACTCACGACTAGAATCCCTTTGTCTGTCTTCAGCTCTGTGTACTGAATGCTTTCTCCGGTCACGATACGGGCCCGGCCCGCTCGGAGCCTTTTCAGATCCAACCCCAGGTCTTGAGCTACGTTACCGATAAGAGATCCTTTCTTCATCTCCTCTGGAATGGAATATCGGATATTGCCACACACAATATGACTGAGATAAATGAGAAAAATCAGTACTTGCCACCGCAGTCCAAAACACAAACGCCATTTTACGCATTTAGGTTGAAGAAATCCTTCCGAGGCCATAGTCAACAAAGAATAAATCCAAAATAAATATTCCTTTATCCTCAACAAATAGAAGAGCGATATCTTTCGATATCTGTATGGATCAGAGAATCTATAGATCAGAGTGTCTCTCTCGCGCCCCGCCTCGTATGAAGGGCAGTCTCTCCCTCTCCTCTGATAGAGCGCAGTGATAGGGGAGGGGACTCTACTGACTGACAACACTGGACATAAATTATTTCACTGATCAACAGCGGCTCTTAGAGTCCAAAACATGAACACAACATTATATTTGAATCGGTAAAAACGTAGAAATTCTTCAACAATTTACAGCACTACTTAATTCCCAAAATATTTAAAATAGCTAGTTGAACACTGTGCTAGGTAAAATCTAAATAAATTAAACGTCCAACGACTATAATTCTTTGACCAGTAAGGCAAATAGCAATAATGTGATGCTAAATCATGCTAGCCTATCCTCTTAGCAATAGATTCAAACGTGCTTAAAACATTTCCGTGTATCCGCCATCCAAAGCATTATTGAACAACATAATTGGATTGGTTATTTGCACAAAGGATTCCAAATAGACTCTTTGTTGTAACACTGCTGTTGGAACACGGGAGAACAGTGTGAGCGACAGAGCAGACCTCTGCTGCTATCAGGACTGGCGCTGTCCACAGAGTGTGTTGCTGAAATGGAAACTACCCACATTTCTGCTAATGTGATGAAAACAAATCAGTAGTTATACTATAAAAGCCAAAACTAACCAAAAAACAAGTCACTGCTTCTATTGTAGCAATAGGTATGCTAACTCCGAAACCACAGTCTAAAAACCTCAACTGGCAATGACATTCTATAAAAGACTAAGCTAACCACAAACAAATTAACAGCTGATTTGCACAAATGCTGTTAAATACAGAAATATTAAGTAGGCACAATAAGGTACAATGGTTACAAAGGACACATTGAAAAAGTATTGAAAATATATATTCCAACCCAATGAGCAATACTATTTAAACTCCAACACACTCACCTCTAGCGGGGAGTCTGGATCATCCAGGATGTTCTTTTCACTATGCATCGTCCCAGTAGAACTGTGGTCCATTATCAGTACGCTCTGACTACAGGGTCTGGCGAACTTACAGTCACTCTTTCTGGAGTCGGTCGTCCTGCACACCTCGTAATTGTACACGTGCTGTAGAGTTCCTGTCCCCAAAGTGTCTGCGTAACGCGGTGGATAATACGGAATAACAGGGAGATTGGAATGATAGAGGATGCGAGACTGTCTCCATCTGTATATTTTAACTGATATAATAACCACTAAACATGTGATGAACATAAATGAGACTACAGCCAAAGCCAAGACTAAGTAAAAAGTCAGGTTGTCATTGTAGTCCTTGTCGTGCGTAAAGTCAGTGAACTCGGAGAACACTTCAGGGAAGCTGTCCGCCACCGCCACGTTAACATTGACTGTAGCTGAACGAGAGGGCTGTCCGTTGTCCTCCACTACAACAGTGAGCCTTTGTTTCACAGCATCTTTATCATTGACTTGGCGTATAGTTCTTATTTCTCCATTCTGTAAGCCCACTTCAAACAGCGCCCTGTCTGTCGCTTTCTGCAGTTTATAGGAGAGCCAGGCATTCTGTCCAGAGTCCACATCAACAGCCACCACTTTAGTGACAAGATAGCCCACATCTGCTGAACGAGGCACCATTTCAGCCACCAGAGAGCTGCTAGTCTGGACTGGGTACAGAACCTGAGGCACGTTGTCATTCTGGTCCTGGATCATTATTTTCACAGTCACATTGCTACTGAGTGGAGGAGAGCCTCCATCCTGCGCTTTTACGCGGAATTTGAAATCCTTAATCTGCTCGTAGTCAAAAGAGCGCACTGCATGGATGACTCCACTTTCAGCACTAACGGACACATATGAGGAGACGGGCACTCCGTTAACCGAGGAGTCCTCCAGTATGTAAGAAACACGGGCATTCAGTTTCCAATCATCGTCCCTGGCTTTCACTGTGAATATAGAGAGGCCCGGTGTGTTGTTTTCTATAATGTAGGCCTCATATGAGCTCCTCTCAAAGACAGGCGCGTTGTCATTCACATCTGATATCTGTAAGGTGAGAGTGACGCTGCTGGAGAGCGAGGGAACGCCCTCATCAGAGCACGTCACACTGATGTTATACTCAGAGGTTCTCTCTCGGTCCAAGTCACTGTCTGTTACTACAGTAAAGAAATTATTCGTCGTTGATTTAATTGTAAATGGAATATTATCGTTTATCGAACACTGGACTTTACCATTTTCACCTGAGTCGGGGTCTTGTACATTAATCATAGTTACTACTGTACCGGGTTTAGAATTTTCTGTTATGACATTAGTCTTGGACATAATATTAATAGCTGGTTTGTTATCATTTATATCAATGACGTCAATAATAATTTTACATGAATCAGTCAGCCCTCCATCATCACTGGCTTGAACATGTATCTGATAATAGTTCGCTTTTTCATAGTCTAATTCCCCAGTTAATACAACTTCACCATCAACACAATTAATTTCAAACATTTCAGGAAAATCGTCCTGTGAATTTGTTACTGAGTATGTTATTTTACCATTAGTGCCCTGATCAGCATCGTGTGCACTGACCTTAGTAACAACTGTACCTTTCTGGGCATTCTCAGTAATGGTAGCTTTGTAAATAAGCTGCGTAAAAACTGGGGCATTGTCATTGGCGTCTAACACTGTGACGTGTATCTGTGCAGTACCAGACATCTGCGGCTCTCCTCCATCCATTGCTGTTAACACTATTGATATTTGATCATTTTTTTCTCGATCTAGAGACTTCTGTAAAATCATTTCGACATTTTTTTCACCACCTGGCTGATTTTGCGGTTTTAGTGCAAAATGACCATTTGAACTGAGAGAATATCTTTGGAGGCCATTAACGCCTACGTCTGGATCTAAAGCTCTTTCCAAAATGAATTTAGCTCCCGTTAAAGCTGACTCGCTAATTCTAAATCTGATATCATTTTTCTTGAAAACCGGAGGGTTGTCATTGACATCCGTCACCTCAACTGTAATGGAATAAAATTCCATCGGGTTTTCTAGAATAATCTGAAAATGTAAAGCGCAAGGCGTCGTCTGTCCGCAGAGCGCTTCACGGTCTATTCTCTCTCTGATAAGGAGAAATCCCCTTTCTTTATTCAGCTCGATGTATTCTGCGCTGTCTCCAGTATAAATACGAGCTTTACCTGATTTCAGTCTTTTGATATCTAAACCCAAATCCTGCGCTATGTTACCGACTAAAGAGCCTTTCACCATTTCCTCCGGAATGGAGTAACTGACCTGCCCGTGCACTGAACTGAGAGAGAGGACCGAGATAAACAACAGTACTTGCAGTGTCATTGTTCCGTCCGACATTTTCCCTCCAACATGAAACAGAAAGCACAATATAATCCGTTATGAGAATATTATAATTCATTCAGATGTATGTCCAACAATAAATACAAATAACTGCCAATAATCCGTATCTCCAGAACAAAAGAATCTCAGCTCCGTGTCTCCGTGCTTAGTGTTCTCTGTAACCCGGACTGTGCGCTCTACGTTCGGCTCTTTCTCTGTCTAATATATCGAGATGATGGGGGAGGTACTGCTGCAAATCTGCTCTAAAACTGCAACACACTGACCAACAGCGGCCCTCTGAGTTAAATTCACTGAACTACAGACAATATACTTGAATACAAATACAGAAAAACACTCCAGTAGTGTTGAGAATGTCGGGGTCGATATACTGTAGGAAATAATGAATACAAAGTAACCGTATACTATATCAATAAATAATCTAACTCAATGTATGTACGCAACATTTCAACTATTAAGCCAGGTAGTTGTGGACAAGGAATGTCTGAATCAGGCCGAAACTTACTCTAAGCAACAAAACTAAAATGTATCGAATAAATGTGCATTAAATACATGCAATCCATTGTCAAGCTGGATCATCATCATGAGGATGGTATCATCTTTACCATTCACGACGATTCACAGATAAAATGAAATTCACACTATATAGTGCGAAGCGCCAAAGTCTATGGCCATGATGATTAAAGTACAATAAGAACGATGCATTTTAAACATATACATGGAAATAGATAACACAGGATAACAAAATTAAGATTAAAATATAACAGACCTCTAATGTCGAGTCTGGTTCATCCAAAATGTTCTGTTCACTCTGCATCCGCTGCATCATCCCTGTAGAACTGGGGTCCATTATCAGTACGTTCTGACTACAGGGTCTGGCGAACTTACAGTCACTCTTTCTGGAGTCGGTCGTCCTGCACACCTCGTAATTGTACACGTGCTGTAGAGTTCCTGTCCCCAAAGTGTCTGCGTAACGCGGTGGATAATACGGAATAACAGGGAGATTGGAATGATAGAGGATGCGAGACTGTCTCCATCTGTATATTTTAACTGATATAATAACCACTAAACATGTGATGAACAGAAATGAGACTACAGCCAAAGCCAAGACTAAGTAAAAAGTCAGGTTGTCATTGTAGTCCTTGTCGTGCGTAAAGTCAGTGAACTCGGAGAACACTTCAGGGAAGCTGTCCGCCACCGCCACGTTAACATTGACTGTAGCTGAACGAGAGGGCTGTCCGTTGTCCTCCACTACAACAGTGAGCCTTTGTTTCACAGCATCTTTATCAGTGACTTGGCGTATAGTTCTTATTTCTCCATTCTGTAAGCCCACTTCAAACAGCGCCCTGTCTGTCGCTTTCTGCAGTTTATAGGAGAGCCAGGCATTCTGTCCAGAGTCCACATCAACAGCCACCACTTTAGTGACAAGATAGCCCACATCTGCTGAACGAGGCACCATTTCAGCCACCAGAGAGCTGCTAGTCTGGACTGGGTACAGAACCTGAGGCACGTTGTCATTCTGGTCCTGGATGAAGATGTTCACAGTCACGTTGCTACTGAGTGGAGGAGAGCCTCCATCCTGCGCCTTCACCACGAGCGTAAGCTTTTTGATTTGTTCATAATCAAAGGAACGCACCGCATGTAAAACTCCAGTTTCAGAGTTAATAGATATATAAGTAGAGACTGGAGTTCCACTGATATGCGTGTCCTCCAGGAAGTACGAGATTCTAGCGTTTTGATTCCAGTCAGAGTCCCACGCGCTGACAGTATATATGGACAGTCCAGGAGAGTTATTCTCTGTGACGTAAGCAGAGTATGAGCTCTGATGAAACAATGGGGAATTGTCATTTACGTCAGAGATTCTAAGGTGTAACGTCCTGGTGCTAGAGAGGGGAGGTGAACCAGAATCTGTCGCTGTTATGGTTATGTTGTATTCTGGTATCGTTTCTCTGTCTAAAGATACATCTGAGATCAAATTATAATAACTGCTTAACGACGACTGAATTTTAAATGGAAGGTTAGTATTTATAGAACATGTAATCTGTCCGTTTCTCTCTGAATCAGCATCTTTCACATTTATAATTGCTATCGTGGTTCCAGGAGGAGCATCTTCAGACACAGGGCTGGAGAAAGACATGACGTTTATAACTGGTGGGTTGTCATTAACATCAGTAACTTCAATTACAACTTCACTTGAGTCTGTTAAACCACCTTGATCTTTAACCTCTACCCTGATTTCAAACTTCTTATCTTTCTCATAATCTATTCCTCCCGCAACTGATATTGTGCCTGTTGTTTCGTCTATCTTGAATATGTCAGCTAAATGTTTTTTGAGGTTGGAGAACGAATAAGCAACGACACGGTTTGATCCACTGTCTGCATCGCTGGCATTCACGGTTATAATATAGGTGCCTTTCGGTGCGTTTTCCATTACAGTAGCCCTGTACACTGACTGGTTAAACACAGGAGCATTGTCATTGGCGTCTAGGACAGTGATCTCTATATTAACTGTGCCAGATCTCTGCGGATTTCCACCGTCTACAGCGATTAGCTTTAAAGAGAGCCGAGGATGCTCCTCTCTATCTAACGGTTTCTGGAGAACCATCTCAGCATATTTACTACCGTCCGGTTTTGCGTGTTGCTTTAGAATGAAATTATCATTCGTGGTTAAGACGTAATTCTGCAGGGCGTTGATCCCTACATCCGGATCTTCTGCACTCGCCAACGTAAAACGGGAGCCCAAGATAGCAGACTCGCTAATTTCAAATTGTATATCTCTCTTTGAAAAAGCAGGTGCATGGTCATTTACATCTATAATTTCTACAGTAACGCGGTGTAGCTCCATCGGATGTTCTAGAATAATTTCGAAGCTGAAACTACATGGTGTGACGTCGCCACAAATCTGCTCTCGGTCTATTCTCTCACTCACGACTAGAATCCCTTTGTCTGTCTTCAGCTCTGTGTACTGAATGCTTTCTCCGGTCACGATACGGGCCCGGCCCGCTCGGAGCCTTTTCAGATCTAGCCCCAGGTCTTGAGACACATTACCGATAAGAGATCCTTTCTTCATCTCCTCTGGAATGGAATACCGGATTTGACCACGGACAATATGACTGAAATACAGGAGGAAAATCAGTACTTGCCACCGCAGTCCACATAAACGCCATTTTACGCATGTAGGTTGAAGGGATCCATTCAATGCCATATCCAAGAAGACAAGAAATTGAAGAAGAATATTCCTTATACCAGATCCTCAACCGGCGAGTTAAGGGGAGAAAAATAAACGATGTATTATCTTAATCCAGGCTATTGCAACCGTTATATTATATTTGTAGTCTACATGTACCAGAGCAAGTGTGTCTCTTCCGCGCCCCGCCTCGTATGAATCGCAGTCTCTCCCTCTCCTCTGATAGAGCGCAGTGATAGGGGAGGGGACTCTTCTGACTGACAACACTGGACAAATTATTTCACTGATCAACAGCGGCCCTTAGAGTCCAAAACATGAACACCAGATTATATTTGAATTGATAAAAACTTAGAAATGATGAATCACTTCACAGCACTACTTTCCTCCCAAAATATTGCAAACAGCTAGTTGAAAAGCATGCCAACCTATCCTCTCAGCCACAAATTGGAACACGCGTAAAAACATTCCCATGGATCGCCATCCAACCCAATTATTAAACAACACAGAAACAAAAGTATGTTGAGCTATATTTTACATAGTGGCTTTAACAAATCACACTGGTTGGCACAAGGGAGAGGAGTATAAGAGAGCGAAGCAGAACTCTGCTGCTATCGTTGGGTCAGTAACCGAAAGGTTGCTGGATCGAATCCTAGAGCTGACAAGGTCAAAATATGTTGTTCTGCCCTGAACAAGGCAGTTAACCCACTGTTCCCCGGGCGCCGAAGACGTGGATGTCGGTTAAGGCCCCCGCTCCTCTCTGATTCAGAGGGGTTGGGTTAAACGCGTTAGACACATTTTGTTGAATTCATTCAGTTGTAAAACTGACTAGTCTGCCCCTTTCCTTTCATGACATAAGCGCCGCTGTCCACACAGTGGTGCTGAAATGTCCTTACAACACTACCTCGTTGCTATTGTATTAAGATAAAAACAACTCAGCAGGCAATCTATAAAATCCAACAATAATTAGAAAAACGTGGAGTAATTCCCACTATAGTAGAACGTAATATGTTAATGTAGAAACCTTAGTATGAACAAAAAAACAAAATCTAACCAAAAGTATATGTAACTGCTAATTTAACTATGATGTTGACTAGAGAAATACTGAGTACACAAACCTTTATGCACTATAACAAAAACATATAACACATTATTTATTAATGAGAGAAGTATTTCAACCCACTGAGCAATATAATTTAAGACCAATAAACTCACCTCTAGTGGGGAGTCTGGTTTATCCAAGATTATTTTTTCACTCTGCATCCGCTGCATCGTCCCTGTAGAACTGTGGTCCATTATCAGTACGTTCTGACTACAGGGTCTGGCGAACTTACAGTCACTCTTTCTGGAGTCGGTCGTCCTGCACACCTCGTAATTGTACACGTGCTGTAGAGTTCCTGTCCCCAAAGTGTCTGCGTAACGCGGTGGATAATACGGAATAACAGGGAGATTGGAATGATAGAGGATGCGAGACTGTCTCCATCTGTATATTTTAACTGATATAATAACCACTAAACATGTGATGAACAGAAATGAGACTACAGCCAAAGCCAAGACTAAGTAAAAAGTCAGGTTGTCATTGTAGTCCTTGTCGTGCGTAAAGTCAGTGAACTCGGAGAACACTTCAGGGAAGCTGTCCGCCACCGCCACGTTAACATTGACTGTAGCTGAACGAGAGGGCTGTCCGTTGTCCTCCACTACAACAGTGAGCCTTTGTTTCACAGCATCTTTATCAGTGACTTGGCGTATAGTTCTTATTTCTCCATTCTGTAAGCCCACTTCAAACAGCGCCCTGTCTGTCGCTTTCTGCAGTTTATAGGAGAGCCAGGCATTCTGTCCAGAGTCCACATCAACAGCCACCACTTTAGTGACAAGATAGCCCACATCTGCTGAACGAGGCACCATTTCAGCCACCAGAGAGCTGCTAGTCTGGACTGGGTACAGAACCTGAGGCACGTTGTCATTCTGGTCCTGGATGAAGATGTTCACAGTCACGTTGCTACTGAGTGGAGGAGAGCCTCCATCCTGCGCCTTCACCACGAGCGTAAGCTTTTTGATTTGTTCATAATCAAAGGAACGCACCGCATGTAAAACTCCAGTTTCAGAGTTAATAGATATATAAGTAGAGACTGGAGTTCCACTGATATGCGTGTCCTCCAGGAAGTACGAGATTCTAGCGTTTTGATTCCAGTCAGAGTCCCACGCGCTGACAGTATATATGGACAGTCCAGGAGAGTTATTCTCTGTGACGTAAGCAGAGTATGAGCTCTGATGAAACAATGGGGAATTGTCATTTACGTCAGAGATTCTAAGGTGTAACGTCCTGGTGCTAGAGAGGGGAGGTGAACCAGAATCTGTCGCTGTTATGGTTATGTTGTATTCTGGTATCGTTTCTCTGTCTAAAGATACATCTGAGATCAAATTATAATAACTGCTTAACGACGACTGAATTTTAAATGGAAGGTTAGTATTTATAGAACATGTAATCTGTCCGTTTCTCTCTGAATCAGCATCTTTCACATTTATAATTGCTATCGTGGTTCCAGGAGGAGCATCTTCAGACACAGGGCTGGAGAAAGACATGACGTTTATAACTGGTGGGTTGTCATTAACATCAGTAACTTCAATTACAACTTCACTTGAGTCTGTTAAACCACCTTGATCTTTAACCTCTACCCTGATTTCAAACTTCTTATCTTTCTCATAATCTATTCCTCCCGCAACTGATATTGTGCCTGTTGTTTCGTCTATCTTGAATATGTCAGCTAAATGTTTTTTGAGGTTGGAGAACGAATAAGCAACGACACGGTTTGATCCACTGTCTGCATCGCTGGCATTCACGGTTATAATATAGGTGCCTTTCGGTGCGTTTTCCATTACAGTAGCCCTGTACACTGACTGGTTAAACACAGGAGCATTGTCATTGGCGTCTAGGACAGTGATCTCTATATTAACTGTGCCAGATCTCTGCGGATTTCCACCGTCTACAGCGATTAGCTTTAAAGAGAGCCGAGGATGCTCCTCTCTATCTAACGGTTTCTGGAGAACCATCTCAGCATATTTACTACCGTCCGGTTTTGCGTGTTGCTTTAGAATGAAATTATCATTCGTGGTTAAGACGTAATTCTGCAGGGCGTTGATCCCTACATCCGGATCTTCTGCACTCGCCAACGTAAAACGGGAGCCCAAGATAGCAGACTCGCTAATTTCAAATTGTATATCTCTCTTTGAAAAAGCAGGTGCATGGTCATTTACATCTATAATTTCTACAGTAACGCGGTGTAGCTCCATCGGATGTTCTAGAATAATTTCGAAGCTGAAACTACATGGTGTGACGTCGCCACAAATCTGCTCTCGGTCTATTCTCTCACTCACGACTAGAATCCCTTTGTCTGTCTTCAGCTCTGTGTACTGAATGCTTTCTCCGGTCACGATACGGGCCCGGCCCGCTCGGAGCCTTTTCAGATCTAGCCCCAGGTCTTGAGACACATTACCGATAAGAGATCCTTTCTTCATCTCCTCTGGAATGGAATACCGGATTTGACCACGGACAATATGACTGAAATACAGGAGGAAAATCAGTACTTGCCACCGCAGTCCACATAAACGCCATTTTACGCATGTAGGTTGAAGGGATCCATTCAATGCCATATCCAAGAAGACAAGAAATTGAAGAAGAATATTCCTTATACCAGATCCTCAACCGGCGAGTTAAGGGGAGAAAAATAAACGATGTATTATCTTAATCCAGGCTATTGCAACCGTTATATTATATTTGTAGTCTACATGTACCAGAGCAAGTGTGTCTCTTCCGCGCCCCGCCTCGTATGAATCGCAGTCTCTCCCTCTCCTCTGATAGAGCGCAGTGATAGGGGAGGGGACTCTTCTGACTGACAACACTGGACAAATTATTTCACTGATCAACAGCGGCCCTTAGAGTCCAAAACATGAACACCAGATTATATTTGAATTGATAAAAACTTAGAAATGATGAATCACTTCACAGCACTACTTTCCTCCCAAAATATTGCAAACAGCTAGTTGAAAAGCATGCCAACCTATCCTCTCAGCCACAAATTGGAACACGCGTAAAAACATTCCCATGGATCGCCATCCAACCCAATTATTAAACAACACAGAAACAAAAGTATGTTGAGCTATATTTTACATAGTGGCTTTAACAAATCACACTGGTTGGCACAAGGGAGAGGAGTATAAGAGAGCGAAGCAGAACTCTGCTGCTATCGTTGGGTCAGTAACCGAAAGGTTGCTGGATCGAATCCTAGAGCTGACAAGGTCAAAATATGTTGTTCTGCCCTGAACAAGGCAGTTAACCCACTGTTCCCCGGGCGCCGAAGACGTGGATGTCGGTTAAGGCCCCCGCTCCTCTCTGATTCAGAGGGGTTGGGTTAAACGCGTTAGACACATTTTGTTGAATTCATTCAGTTGTAAAACTGACTAGTCTGCCCCTTTCCTTTCATGACATAAGCGCCGCTGTCCACACAGTGGTGCTGAAATGTCCTTACAACACTACCTCGTTGCTATTGTATTAAGATAAAAACAACTCAGCAGGCAATCTATAAAATCCAACAATAATTAGAAAAACGTGGAGTAATTCCCACTATAGTAGAACGTAATATGTTAATGTAGAAACCTTAGTATGAACAAAAAAACAAAATCTAACCAAAAGTATATGTAACTGCTAATTTAACTATGATGTTGACTAGAGAAATACTGAGTACACAAACCTTTATGCACTATAACAAAAACATATAACACATTATTTATTAATGAGAGAAGTATTTCAACCCACTGAGCAATATAATTTAAGACCAATAAACTCACCTCTAGTGGGGAGTCTGGTTTATCCAAGATTATTTTTTCACTCTGCATCCGCTGCATCGTCCCTGTAGAACTGTGGTCCATTATCAGTACGTTCTGACTACAGGGTCTGGCGAACTTACAGTCACTATTTCTGGAGTCAGTCGTCCTGCACACCTCGTAATTGTACACGTGCTGTAGAGTTCCTGTCCCCAAAGTGTCTGCGTAACGCGGTGGATAATACGGAATAACAGGGAGATTGGAATGATAGAGGATGCGAGACTGTCTCCATCTGTATATTTTAACTGATATAATAACCACTAAACATGTGATGAACAGAAATGAGACTACAGCCAAAGCCAAGACTAAGTAAAAAGTCAGGTTGTCATTGTAGTCCTTGTCATGCGTAAAGTCAGTGAACTCGGAGAACACTTCAGGGAAGCTGTCCGCCACCGCCACGTTAACATTGACTGTAGCTGAACGAGAGGGCTGTCCGTTGTCCTCCACTACAACAGTGAGCCTTTGTTTCACAGCATCTTTATCAGTGACTTGGCGTATAGTTCTTATTTCTCCATTCTGTAAGCCCACTTCAAACAGCGCCCTGTCTGTCGCTTTCTGCAGTTTATAGGAGAGCCAGGCATTCTGTCCAGAGTCCACATCAACAGCCACCACTTTAGTGACAAGATAGCCCACATCTGCTGAACGAGGCACCATTTCAGCCACCAGAGAGCTGCTAGTCTGGACTGGGTACAGAACCTGAGGCACGTTGTCATTCTGGTCCTGGATGAAGATGTTCATAGTCACGTTGCTACTGAGTGGAGGAGAGCCTCCATCCTGCGCCTTCACCACGAGTTGAAGCTGTTTAATTTGTTCATAATCAAAGGAACGCACCGCATGTAAAACTCCAGTTTCAGAGTTAATAGATATATAAGTAGAGACTGGAGTTCCACTGATATGCGTGTCCTCCAGGAAGTACGAGATTCTAGCATTTTGATTCCAGTCAGAGTCCCACGCGCTGACAGTATATATGGACAGTCCAGGAGAGTTATTCTCTGTGACGTAAGCAGAGTATGAGCTCTGATGAAACAATGGGGAATTGTCATTTACGTCAGAGATTCTAAGGTGTAACGTCCTGGTGCTAGAGAGGGGAGGTGAACCAGAATCTGTCGCTGTTATGGTTATGTTGTATTCTGGTATCGTTTCTCGGTCAAAAGATACATCTGAGATCAAATTATAATAACTGCTTAACGACGACTGAATTTTAAATGGAAGGTTAGTATTTATAGAGCATGTAATCTGTCCGTTTCTCTCTGAATCAGCATCTTTAACATTTATAATTGCAATAGTGTTTCCAGGAGGAGTATCTTCAGACACAGGACTGGAGAAAGACATGACGTTTATAACTGGTGGGTTGTCATTAACATCAGTAACTTCAATTACAACTTCACTTGAGTCTGTTAAACCACCTTGATCTTTAACCTCTACCCTGATTTCAAACTTCTTATCTTTCTCATAATCTATTCCTCCCGCAACTGATATTGTGCCTGTTGTTTCGTCTATATTGAATATGTCAGCTAAATGTTTTTTGAGGTTGGAGAACGAATAAGCAACGACACGGTTTGATCCACTGTCTGCATCGCTGGCATTCACGGTTATAATATAGGTGCCTTTCGGTGCGTTTTCCATTACAGTAGCCCTGTACACTGACTGGTTAAACACAGGAGCATTGTCATTAACATCTAGGACAGTGATCTCTATATTAACTGTGCCAGATCTCTGCGGATTTCCACCGTCTACAGCGATTAGCTTTAAAGAGAGCCGAGGATGCTCCTCTCTATCTAACGGTTTCTGGAGAACCATCTCAGCATATTTACTACCGTCCGGTTTCGCGTGTTGCTTTAGAATGAAATTATCATTCGTGGTTAAGACGTAATTCTGCAGGGCGTTGATCCCTACATCCGGATCTTCTGCACTCGCCAACGTAAAACGGGAGCCCAAGATAGCAGACTCGCTAATTTCAAATTGTATATCTCTCTTTGAAAAAGCAGGTGCATGGTCATTTACATCTATAATTTCTACAGTAACGCGGTGTAGCTCCATCGGATGTTCTAGAATAATTTCGAAGCTGAAACTACATGGTGTGACGTCGCCACAAATCTGCTCTCGGTCTATTCTCTCACTCACGACTAGAATCCCTTTGTCTGTCTTCAGCTCTGTGTACTGAATGCTTTCTCCGGTCACGATACGGGCCCGGCCCGCTCGGAGCCTTTTCAGATCTAGCCCCAGGTCTTGAGACACATTACCGATAAGAGATCCTTTCTTCATCTCCTCTGGAATGGAATACCGGATTTGACCACGGACAATATGACTGAAATACAGGAGGAAAATCAGTACTTGCCACCGCAGTCCACATAAACGCCATTTTACGCATGTAGGTTGAAGGGATCCATTCAATGCCATATCCAAGAAGACAAGAAATTGAAGAAGAATATTCCTTATACCAGATCCTCAACCGGCGAGTTAAGGGGAGAAAAATAAACGATGTATTATCTTAATCCAGGCTATTGCAACCGTTATATTATATTTGTAGTCTACATGTACCAGAGCAAGTGTGTCTCTTCCGCGCCCCGCCTCGTATGAATCGCAGTCTCTCCCTCTCCTCTGATAGAGCGCAGTGATAGGGGAGGGGACTCTTCTGACTGACAACACTGGACAAATTATTTCACTGATCAACAGCGGCCCTTAGAGTCCAAAACATGAACACCAGATTATATTTGAATTGATAAAAACTTAGAAATGATGAATCACTTCACAGCACTACTTTCCTCCCAAAATATTGCAAACAGCTAGTTGAAAAGCATGCCAACCTATCCTCTCAGCCACAAATTGGAACACGCGTAAAAACATTCCCATGGATCGCCATCCAACCCAATTATTAAACAACACAGAAACAAAAGTATGTTGAGCTATATTTTACATAGTGGCTTTAACAAATCACACTGGTTGGCACAAGGGAGAGGAGTATAAGAGAGCGAAGCAGAACTCTGCTGCTATCGTTGGGTCAGTAACCGAAAGGTTGCTGGATCGAATCCTAGAGCTGACAAGGTCAAAATATGTTGTTCTGCCCTGAACAAGGCAGTTAACCCACTGTTCCCCGGGCGCCGAAGACGTGGATGTCGGTTAAGGCCCCCGCTCCTCTCTGATTCAGAGGGGTTGGGTTAAACGCGTTAGACACATTTTGTTGAATTCATTCAGTTGTAAAACTGACTAGTCTGCCCCTTTCCTTTCATGACATAAGCGCCGCTGTCCACACAGTGGTGCTGAAATGTCCTTACAACACTACCTCGTTGCTATTGTATTAAGATAAAAACAACTCAGCAGGCAATCTATAAAATCCAACAATAATTAGAAAAACGTGGAGTAATTCCCACTATAGTAGAACGTAATATGTTAATGTAGAAACCTTAGTATGAACAAAAAAACAAAATCTAACCAAAAGTATATGTAACTGCTAATTTAACTATGATGTTGACTAGAGAAATACTGAGTACACAAACCTTTATGCACTATAACAAAAACATATAACACATTATTTATTAATGAGAGAAGTATTTCAACCCACTGAGCAATATAATTTAAGACCAATAAACTCACCTCTAGTGGGGAGTCTGGTTTATCCAAGATTATTTTTTCACTCTGCATCCGCTGCATCGTCCCTGTAGAACTGTGGTCCATTATCAGTACGTTCTGACTACAGGGTCTGGCGAACTTACAGTCACTATTTCTGGAGTCAGTCGTCCTGCACACCTCGTAATTGTACACGTGCTGTAGAGTTCCTGTCCCCAAAGTGTCTGCGTAACGCGGTGGATAATACGGAATAACAGGGAGATTGGAATGATAGAGGATGCGAGACTGTCTCCATCTGTATATTTTAACTGATATAATAACCACTAAACATGTGATGAACAGAAATGAGACTACAGCCAAAGCCAAGACTAAGTAAAAAGTCAGGTTGTCATTGTAGTCCTTGTCATGCGTAAAGTCAGTGAACTCGGAGAACACTTCAGGGAAGCTGTCCGCCACCGCCACGTTAACATTGACTGTAGCTGAACGAGAGGGCTGTCCGTTGTCCTCCACTACAACAGTGAGCCTTTGTTTCACAGCATCTTTATCAGTGACTTGGCGTATAGTTCTTATTTCTCCATTCTGTAAGCCCACTTCAAACAGCGCCCTGTCTGTCGCTTTCTGCAGTTTATAGGAGAGCCAGGCATTCTGTCCAGAGTCCACATCAACAGCCACCACTTTAGTGACAAGATAGCCCACATCTGCTGAACGAGGCACCATTTCAGCCACCAGAGAGCTGCTAGTCTGGACTGGGTACAGAACCTGAGGCACGTTGTCATTCTGGTCCTGGATGAAGATGTTCATAGTCACGTTGCTACTGAGTGGAGGAGAGCCTCCATCCTGCGCCTTCACCACGAGTTGAAGCTGTTTAATTTGTTCATAATCAAAGGAACGCACCGCATGTAAAACTCCAGTTTCAGAGTTAATAGATATATAAGTAGAGACTGGAGTTCCACTGATATGCGTGTCCTCCAGGAAGTACGAGATTCTAGCATTTTGATTCCAGTCAGAGTCCCACGCGCTGACAGTATATATGGACAGTCCAGGAGAGTTATTCTCTGTGACGTAAGCAGAGTATGAGCTCTGATGAAACAATGGGGAATTGTCATTTACGTCAGAGATTCTAAGGTGTAACGTCCTGGTGCTAGAGAGGGGAGGTGAACCAGAATCTGTCGCTGTTATGGTTATGTTGTATTCTGGTATCGTTTCTCGGTCAAAAGATACATCTGAGATCAAATTATAATAACTGCTTAACGACGACTGAATTTTAAATGGAAGGTTAGTATTTATAGAGCATGTAATCTGTCCGTTTCTCTCTGAATCAGCATCTTTAACATTTATAATTGCAATAGTGTTTCCAGGAGGAGTATCTTCAGACACAGGACTGGAGAAAGACATGACGTTTATAACTGGTGGGTTGTCATTAACATCAGTAACTTCAATTACAACTTCACTTGAGTCTGTTAAACCACCTTGATCTTTAACCTCTACCCTGATTTCAAATTTCTTATCTTTCTCATAATCTATTCCTCCCGCAACTGATATTGTGCCTGTTGTTTCGTCTATATTGAATATGTCAGCTAAATGTTTTTTGAGGTTGGAGAACGAATAAGCAACGACACGGTTTGATCCACTGTCTGCATCGCTGGCATTCACGGTTATAATATAGGTGCCTTTCGGTGCGTTTTCCATTACAGTAGCCCTGTACACTGACTGGTTAAACACAGGAGCATTGTCATTAACATCTAGGACAGTGATCTCTATATTAACTGTGCCAGATCTCTGCGGATTTCCACCGTCTACAGCGATTAGCTTTAAAGAGAGCCGAGGATGCTCCTCTCTATCTAACGGTTTCTGGAGAACCATCTCAGCATATTTACTACCGTCCGGTTTCGCGTGTTGCTTTAGAATGAAATTATCATTCGTGGTTAAGACGTAATTCTGCAGGGCGTTGATCCCTACATCCGGATCTTCTGCACTCGCCAACGTAAAACGGGAGCCCAAGATAGCAGACTCGCTAATTTCAAATTGTATATCTCTCTTTGAAAAAGCAGGTGCATGGTCATTTACATCTATAATTTCTACAGTAACGCGGTGTAGCTCCATCGGATGTTCTAGAATAATTTCGAAGCTGAAACTACATGGTGTGACGTCGCCACAAATCTGCTCTCGGTCTATTCTCTCACTCACGACTAGAATCCCTTTGTCTGTCTTCAGCTCTGTGTACTGAATGCTTTCTCCGGTCACGATACGGGCCCGGCCCGCTCGGAGCCTTTTCAGATCTAGCCCCAGGTCTTGAGACACATTACCGATAAGAGATCCTTTCTTCATCTCCTCTGGAATGGAATACCGGATTTGACCACGGACAATATGACTGAAATACAGGAGGAAAATCAGTACTTGCCACCGCAGTCCACATAAACGCCATTTTACGCATGTAGGTTGAAGGGATCCATTCAATGCCATATCCAAGAAGACAAGAAATTGAAGAAGAATATTCCTTATACCAGATCCTCAACCGGCGAGTTAAGGGGAGAAAAATAAACGATGTATTATCTTAATCCAGGCTATTGCAACCGTTATATTATATTTGTAGTCTACATGTACCAGAGCAAGTGTGTCTCTTCCGCGCCCCGCCTCGTATGAATCGCAGTCTCTCCCTCTCCTCTGATAGAGCGCAGTGATAGGGGAGGGGACTCTTCTGACTGACAACACTGGACAAATTATTTCACTGATCAACAGCGGCCCTTAGAGTCCAAAACATGAACACCAGATTATATTTGAATTGATAAAAACTTAGAAATGATGAATCACTTCACAGCACTACTTTCCTCCCAAAATATTGCAAACAGCTAGTTGAAAAGCATGCCAACCTATCCTCTCAGCCACAAATTGGAACACGCGTAAAAACATTCCCATGGATCGCCATCCAACCCAATTATTAAACAACACAGAAACAAAAGTATGTTGAGCTATATTTTACATAGTGGCTTTAACAAATCACACTGGTTGTCACAAGGGAGAGGAGTATAAGAGAGCGAAGCAGAACTCTGCTGCTATCGTTGGGTCAGTAACCGAAAGGTTGCTGGATCGAATCCTAGAGCTGACAAGGTCAAAATATGTTGTTCTGCCCTGAACAAGGCAGTTAACCCACTGTTCCCCGGGCGCCGAAGACGTGGATGTCGATTAAGGCCCCCGCTCCTCTCTGATTCAGAGGGGTTGGGTTAAACGCGTTAGACACATTTTGTTGAATTCATTCAGTTGTAAAACTGACTAGTCTGCCCCTTTCCTTTCATGACATAAGCGCCGCTGTCCACACAGTGGTGCTGAAATGTCCTTACAACACTACCTCGTTGCTATTGTATTAAGAAAAAAACAACTCAGCAGGCAAACTATAAAATCCAACAATAATCAGAAAAACGTGGAGTAATTCCCACTATAGTAGAACGTAATATGTTCATGTAGAAACCTTAGTCTGAAAACAAAAGCCAAATCTAACCAAAAATATATGTAACTGCTAATTTAACTATGATGTTGACTAGAGAAATACTGAGTACACAAACCTTTATGCACTATAACAAAAACATATAACACATTATTTATTAATGAGAGAAGTATTTCAACCCACTGAGCAATATAATTTAAGATCCAATAAACTCACCTCTAGTGGGGAGTCTGGTTCATCCAGGATAATTTTTTCACTCTGCATCCTCTGCATCGTCCCTGTAGAACTGTGGTCCATTATCAGTACGTTCTGACTACAGGGTCTGGCGAATTTACAGTCACTCTTTCTGGAGTCAGTCGTCCTGCACACCTCGTAATTGTACACGTGCTGTAGAGTTCCTGTCCCCAAAGTGTCTGCGTAACGCGGTGGATAATACGGAATAACAGGGAGATTGGAATGATAGAGGATGCGAGACTGTCTCCATCTGTATATTTTAACTGATATAATAACCACTAAACATGTGATGAACAGAAATGAGACTACAGCCAAAGCCAAGACTAAGTAAAAAGTCAGGTTGTCATTGTAGTCCTTGTCGTGCGTAAAGTCAGTGAACTCGGAGAACACTTCAGGGAAGCTGTCCGCCACCGCCACGTTAACATTGACTGTAGCTGAACGAGAGGGCTGTCCGTTGTCCTCCACTACAACAGTGAGCCTTTGTTTCACAGCATCTTTATCATTGACTTGGCGTATAGTTCTTATTTCTCCATTCTGTAAGCCCACTTCAAACAGCGCCCTGTCTGTCGCTTTCTGCAGTTTATAGGAGAGCCAGGCATTCTGTCCAGAGTCCACATCAACAGCCACCACTTTAGTGACAAGATAGCCCACATCTGCTGAACGAGGCACCATTTCAGCCACCAGAGAGCTGCTAGTCTGGACTGGGTACAGAACCTGAGGCACGTTGTCATTCTGGTCCTGGATGAAGATGTTCATAGTCACGTTGCTACTGAGAGGAGGAGAGCCTCCATCCTGCGCCTTCACCACGAGCGTAAGCTTTTTGATTTGTTCATAATCAAAGGAACGCACCGCATGTAAAACTCCAGTTTCAGAGTTAATAGATATATAAGTAGAGACTGGAGTTCCACTGATATGCGTGTCCTCCAGGAAGTACGAGATTCTAGCGTTTTGATTCCAGTCAGAGTCCCACGCGCTGACAGTATATATGGACAGTCCAGGAGAGTTATTCTCTGTGACGTAAGCAGAGTATGAGCTCTGATGAAACAATGGGGAATTGTCATTTACGTCAGAGATTCTAAGGTGTAACGTCCTGGTGCTAGAGAGGGGAGGTGAACCAGAATCTGTCGCTGTTATGGTTATGTTGTATTCTGGTATCGTTTCTCGGTCAAAAGATACATCTGAGATCAAATTATAATAACTGCTTAACGACGACTGAATTTTAAATGGAAGGTTAGTATTTATAGAACATGTAATCTGTCCGTTTCTCTCTGAATCAGCATCTTTCACATTTATAATTGCTATCGTGGTTCCAGGAGGAGCATCTTCAGACACAGGGCTGGAGAAAGACATGACGTTTATAACGGGTGGGTTGTCATTCACGTCTAGAACTTCAATTACAACTTTACTGGTGTCTGTTAAACCACCTTGATCTTTAGCCTCAACTCTAACCTCGTATTTCTTATCTTTCTCATAATCTATTCCTCCCGCAACTGATATTGTGCCTGTTGTTTCGTCTATATTGAATATGTCAGCTAAATGTTTTTTGAGGTTGGAGAACGAATAAGCAACGACACCGTTTGATCCACTGTCTGCATCGCTGGCATTCACGGTTATAATATAGGTGCCTTTCGGTGCGTTTTCCATTACAGTAGCCCTGTACACTGACTGGTTAAACACAGGAGCATTGTCATTGGCGTCTAGGACAGTGATCTCTATATTAACTGTGCCAGATCTCTGCGGATTTCCACCGTCTACAGCGATTAGCTTTAAAGAGAGCCGAGGATGCTCCTCTCTATCTAACGGTTTCTGGAGAACCATCGCAGCATATTTACTACCGTCCGGATTCGCATGTTGCTTTAGAATGAAATTATAATTCGTGCTTAAGACGTAATTCTGCAGGGCGTTGATCCCTACATCAGGATCTTCTGCACTCGCCAACGTAAAACGGGAGCCCAAGATAGCAGACTCGCTAATTTCAAATTGTATATCTCTCTTTGAAAAAGCAGGAGCATGGTCATTTACATCTATAATTTCTACAGTAACGCGGTGTAGCTCCATCGGATGTTCTAGAATAATTTCGAAGCTGAAGCTACACGGTGTGACGTCGCCACAAATCTGCTCTCGGTCTATTCTCTCACTCACGACTAGAATCCCTTTGTCTGTCTTCAGCTCTGTGTACTGAATGCTTTCTCCGGTCACGATACGGGCCCGGCCCGCTCGGAGCCTTTTCAGATCCAACCCCAGGTCTTGAGACACATTACCGATAAGAGAACCTTTCTTCATCTCCTCTGGAATGGAATACCGGATTTGACCACAAACAATATGACTGAAATACAGGAGGAAAATCAGTACTTGCCACCGCAGTCCAAAACACAAACGCCATTTTACGCATGTAGGTTGAAAGAATCCTTCAGATGCCATAGTCAACAAAGAATACAATCCAGCACGAATATTCCTTAATCCTTATCCTGAGAAACGACAAGCAAAGAGAAAACTGAGAGTGAAAGTGTTATTTTAATATAGGCTATTAACTGTCTCCTTCACGTATCTGTTTGAGCGAGTGTGTCTCTCTCGCGCCCCGCCTCGTATGAAGCGCAGATAGTCTCTCCCTCTCCTCTGATAGAGCGCAGTGATAGGGGAGGGGACTCTACTGACTGACAACACTGGACAAATTATTCCACTGATCAACAGCGGCTCTTAGAGTCCAAAACATGAACACCAGATTATATCTGAATTGATAAAACTTAGAAATGATTAATCAATTCACAGCACTACTTTCGTCCCAAAATATAGCAAATAGCTAGCTGAAAACTGTGCTTGGTGCAATCTAAATAAACTATACGTTCAATCACTGTAATACTATAACCAGCAAGGCAACAATATGATACTAAAGCATGCCAACCTATCTTCTCAGCCACAAATTGGAACACGTGTAAAAACATTTCCATGGATCGCCATCCAACCCATTACTGAAGAACACAGTAACAAAAGTATGTTGAGCTATATTTGACATATGAAAAGCAGTTAACATTGGTTAAGTGACTATTTATTAACTACATAGTGACTTTATCAAATCCCAACCGTTGGCACAAGCAGCATCAGAGAGCCAAGCAGAACTCGGCTGCTATCATGACATAAGCGCCGCTGTCCACACAGTGGTGCTGAAATGTCCTTACAACACTACCTCGTTGCTATTGTATTAAGATAAAAACAACTCAGCAGGCAATCTATAAAATCCAACAATAATTAGAAAAACGTGGAGTAATTCCCACTATAGTAGAACGTAATATGTTCATGTAGAAACCTTAGTATGAACAAAAAAACAAAATCTAACCAAAAGTATATGTAACTGCTAATTTAACTATGATGTTGACTAGAGAAATACTGAGTACACAAACCTTTATGCACTATAACAAAAACATATAACACATTATTTATTAATGAGAGAAGTATTTCAACCCACTGAGCAATATAATTTAAGACCAATAAACTCACCTCTAGTGGGGAGTCTGGTTCATCCAAGATTATTTTTTCACTCTGCATCCGCTGCATCGTCCCTGTAGAACTGTGGTCCATTATCAGTACGTTCTGACTACAGGGTCTGGCGAACTTACAGTCACTCTTTCTGGAGTCAGTCGTCATGCACACCTCGTAATTGTACACGTGCTGTAGAGTTCCTGTCCCCAAAGTGTCTGCGTAACGCGGTGGATAATACGGAATAACAGGGAGATTGGAATGATAGAGGATGCGAGACTGTCTCCATCTGTATATTTTAACTGATATAATAACCACTAAACATGTGATGAACAGAAATGAGACTACAGCCAAAGCCAAGACTAAGTAAAAAGTCAGGTTGTCATTGTAGTCCTTGTCGTGCGTAAAGTCAGTGAACTCGGAGAACACTTCAGGGAAGCTGTCCGCCACCACCACGTTAACATTGACTGTAGCTGAACGAGAGGGCTGTCCGTTGTCCTCCACTACAACAGTGAGCCTTTGTTTCACAGCATCTTTATCAGTGACTTGGCGTATAGTTCTTATTTCTCCATTCTGTAAGCCCACTTCAAACAGCGCCCTGTCTGTCGCTTTCTGCAGTTTATAGGAGAGCCAGGCATTCTGTCCAGAGTCCACATCAACAGCCACCACTTTAGTGACAAGATAGCCCACATCTGCTGAACGAGGCACCATTTCAGCCACCAGAGAGCTGCTAGTCTGGACTGGGTACAGAACCTGAGGCACGTTGTCATTCTGGTCCTGGATGAAGATGTTCATAGTCACGTTGCTACTGAGTGGAGGAGAGCCTCCATCCTGCGCCTTCACCACGAGCGTAAGCTTTTTGATTTGTTCATAATCAAAGGAACGCACCGCATGTAAAACTCCAGTTTCAGAGTTAATAGATATATAAGTAGAGACTGGAGTTCCACTGATATGCGTGTCCTCCAGGAAGTACGAGATTCTAGCGTTTTGATTCCAGTCAGAGTCCCACGCGCTGACAGTATATATGGACAGTCCAGGAGAGTTATTCTCTGTGACGTAAGCAGAGTATGAGCTCTGATGAAACAATGGGGAATTGTCATTTACGTCAGAGATTCTAAGGTGTAACGTCCTGGTGCTAGAGAGGGGAGGTGAACCAGAATCTGTCGCTGTTATGGTTATGTTGTATTCTGGTATCGTTTCTCTGTCTAAAGATACATCTGAGATCAAATTATAATAACTGCTTAACGACGACTGAATTTTAAATGGAAGGTTAGTATTTATAGAACATGTAATCTGTCCGTTTCTCTCTGAATCAGCATCTTTCACATTTATAATTGCTATCGTGGTTCCAGGAGGAGCATCTTCAGACACAGGGCTGGAGAAAGACATGACGTTTATAACTGGTGGGTTGTCATTCACGTCTAGAACTTCAATTACAACTTTACTGGTGTCTGTTAAACCACCTTGATCTTTAGCCTCAACTCTAACCTCGTATTTCTTATCTTTCTCGTAATCTATTCCTCCCGCAACTGATATTGTGCCTGTTGTTTCGTCTATATTGAATATGTCAGCTAAATGTTTTTTGAGGTTGGAGAACGAATAAGCAATGACACGGTTTGATCCACTGTCTGCATCGCTGGCATTCACGGTTATAATATAGGTGCCTTTCGGTGCGTTTTCCATTACAGTAGCCCTGTACACTGACTGGTTAAACACAGGAGCATTGTCATTAACATCTAGGACAGTGATCTCTATATTAACTGTGCCAGATCTCTGCGGATTTCCACCGTCTACAGCGATTAGCTTTAAAGAGAGCCGAGGATGCTCCTCTCTATCTAACGGTTTCTGGAGAACCATCTCAGCATATTTACTACCGTCCGGATTCGCATGTTGCTTTAGAATGAAATTATCATTCGTGGTTAAGACGTAATTCTGCAGGGCGTTGATCCCTACATCCGGATCTTCTGCACTCGCCAACGTAAAACGGGAGCCCAAGGTAGCAGACTCGCTAATTTCAAATTGTATATCTCTCTTTGAAAAAGCAGGAGCATGGTCATTTACATCTATAATTTCTACAGTAACGCGGTGTAGCTCCATCGGATGTTCTAGAATAATTTCGAAGCTGAAACTACATGGTGTGACGTCGCCACAAATCTGCTCTCGGTCTATTCTCTCACTCACGACTAGAATCCCTTTGTCTGTCTTCAGCTCTGTGTACTGAATGCTTTCTCCGGTCACGATACGGGCCCGGCCCGCTCGGAGCCTTTTCAGATCTAACCCCAGGTCTTGAGACACATTACCGATAAGAGATCCTTTCTTCATCTCCTCTGGAATGGAATACCGGATTTGACCACAAACAATATGACTGAAATACAGGAGGAAAATCAGTACTTGCCACCGCAGTCCACATAAACGCCATTTTACGCATGTAGGTTGAAGGGATCCATTCAATGCCATATCCAAGAAGACAAGAAATTGAAGAAGAATATTCCTTATACCAGATCCTCAACCGGCGAGTTAAGGGGAGAAAAATAAACGATGTATTATCTTAATCCAGGCTATTGCAACCGTTATATTATATTTGTAGTCTACATGTACCAGAGCAAGTGTGTCTCTTCCGCGCCCCGCCTCGTATGAATCGCAGTCTCTCCCTCTCCTCTGATAGAGCGCAGTGATAGGGGAGGGGACTCTTCTGACTGACAACACTGGACAAATTATTTCACTGATCAACAGCGGCCCTTAGAGTCCAAAACATGAACACCAGATTATATTTGAATTGATAAAAACTTAGAAATGATGAATCACTTCACAGCACTACTTTCCTCCCAAAATATTGCAAACAGCTAGTTGAAAAGCATGCCAACCTATCCTCTCAGCCACAAATTGGAACACGCGTAAAAACATTCCCATGGATCGCCATCCAACCCAATTATTAAACAACACAGAAACAAAAGTATGTTGAGCTATATTTTACATAGTGGCTTTAACAAATCACACTGGTTGGCACAAGGGAGAGGAGTATAAGAGAGCGAAGCAGAACTCTGCTGCTATCGTTGGGTCAGTAACCGAAAGGTTGCTGGATCGAATCCTTGAGCTGACAAGGTCAAAATATGTTGTTCTGCCCTGAACAAGGAAGTTAAACCATTGTTCCCCGGGCGCCGAAGACGTGGATGTCGATTAAGGCCCCCGCTCCTCTCTGATTCAGAGGGGTTGGGTTAAACGCGTTAGACACATTTTGTTGAATTCATTCAGTTGTAAAACTGACTAGTCTGCCCCTTTCCTTTCATGACATAAGCGCCGCTGTCCACACAGTGGTGCTGAAATGTCCTTACAACACTACCTCGTTGCTATTGTATTAAGAAAAAAACAACTCAGCAGGCAAACTATAAAATCCAACAATAATCAGAAAAACGTGGAGTAATTCCCACTATAGTAGAACGTAATATGTTCATGTAGAAACCTTAGTCTGAAAACAAAAGCCAAATCTAACCAAAAATATATGTAACTGCTAATTTAACTATGATGTTGACTAGAGAAATACTGAGTACACAAACCTTTATGCACTATAACAAAAACATATAACACATTATTTATTAATGAGAGAAGTATTTCAACCCACTGAGCAATATAATTTAAGATCCAATAAACTCACCTCTAGTGGGGAGTCTGGTTCATCCAGGATAATTTTTTCACTCTGCATCCTCTGCATCGTCCCTGTAGAACTGTGGTCCATTATCAGTACGTTCTGACTACAGGGTCTGGCGAATTTACAGTCACTCTTTCTGGAGTCAGTCGTCCTGCACACCTCGTAATTGTACACGTGCTGTAGAGTTCCTGTCCCCAAAGTGTCTGCGTAACGCGGTGGATAATACGGAATAACAGGGAGATTGGAATGATAGAGGATGCGAGACTGTCTCCATCTGTATATTTTAACTGATATAATAACCACTAAACATGTGATGAACAGAAATGAGACTACAGCCAAAGCCAAGACTAAGTAAAAAGTCAGGTTGTCATTGTAGTCCTTGTCGTGCGTAAAGTCAGTGAACTCGGAGAACACTTCAGGGAAGCTGTCCGCCACCGCCACGTTAACATTGACTGTAGCTGAACGAGAGGGCTGTCCGTTGTCCTCCACTACAACAGTGAGCCTTTGTTTCACAACATCTTTATCATTGACTTGGCGTATAGTTCTTATTTCTCCATTCTGTAAGCCCACTTCAAACAGCGCCCTGTCTGTCGCTTTCTGCAGTTTATAGGAGAGCCAGGCATTCTGTCCAGAGTCCACATCAACAGCCACCACTTTAGTGACAAGATAGCCCACATCTGCTGAACGAGGCACCATTTCAGCCACCAGAGAGCTGCTAGTCTGGACTGGGTACAGAACCTGAGGCACGTTGTCATTCTGGTCCTGGATGAAGATGTTCATAGTCACGTTGCTACTGAGAGGAGGAGAGCCTCCATCCTGCGCCTTCACCACGAGCGTAAGCTTTTTGATTTGTTCATAATCAAAGGAACGCACCGCATGTAAAACTCCAGTTTCAGAGTTAATAGATATATAAGTAGAGACTGGAGTTCCACTGATATGCGTGTCCTCCAGGAAGTACGAGATTCTAGCGTTTTGATTCCAGTCAGAGTCCCACGCGCTGACAGTATATATGGACAGTCCAGGAGAGTTATTCTCTGTGACGTAAGCAGAGTATGAGCTCTGATG
Organism: Thymallus thymallus; assembly: GCA_023634145.1. Classification (NCBI taxonomy): domain Eukaryota; kingdom Metazoa; phylum Chordata; class Actinopteri; order Salmoniformes; family Salmonidae; genus Thymallus; species Thymallus thymallus. Next base: position 643,380 of record CM042384.1, read on the forward strand.
AAACAATGGGGAATTGTCATTTACGTCAGAGATTCTAAGGTGTAACGTCCTGGTGCTAGAGAGGGGAGGTGAACCAGAATCTGTCGCTGTTATGGTTATGTTGTATTCTGGTATCGTTTCTCGGTCAAAAGTTGAATCTGTGATCACATAATAATAATTTGTCAGAGATGATTTGATTTTAAATGGGAGGTTAGTATTTATAGAGCATGTAACCTGACCATTCCTCTCAGAATCGACGTCTTTGACATTGATTATCGCAATGGTTGTTCCCAGAGGAGCATCTTCAGACACAGGGCTGGAGAAAGACATGACGTTTATAACTGGTGGGTTGTCATTTATGTCAACTATTTCTATGACAACTTTACTGAGGTCTGTCAAACCACCTTGGTCTTTGGCTTCAACTCTAATTTCAAATTTCTTATCTTTTTCAAAATCGATTTGTCCAGCAACAGCTATTTTACCAGTTGTCCTGCCAATTTCAAATATATCTGCTAAGTTCCCTTTTAAATTAGAAAAATAATAAGTAACTAACCCATTCGAACCACTGTCTGCATCGCTGGCATTCACGATTATAATATAGGTGCCTTTCGGTGCGTTTTCCATTACAGTAGCCCTGTACACTGACTGGTTAAACACAGGAGCATTGTCATTAACATCTAGGACAGTGATCTCTATATTAACTGTGCCAGATCTCTGCGGATTTCCACCGTCTACAGCGATTAGCTTTAAAGAGAGCCGAGGATGCTCCTCTCTATCTAACGGTTTCTGTAAAATCATTTCGGCAAACCTTCTACCATCAGGATTCGCATGTTGTTTCAGAATGAAATTGTCATTAGGGGTTAAAACATAATTCTGTAGACCGTTAATTCCTACATCAGGATCCTCAGCGCTCTCCAATACAAAACGAGAGCCTAGAGTGGCAGATTCACTGATTTCAAATTTAATGTGATTATTTGGAAAAATAGGAGCATGGTCATTTACATCTATAATTTCTACAGTAACGTGATGAAGCTCCATCGGATGTTCTAGAATAATTTCGAAGCTGAAACTACATGGTGTGACGTCGCCACAAATCTGCTCTCGGTCTATTCTCTCACTCACGACTAGAATCCCTTTGTCTGTCTTCAGCTCTGTGTACTGAATGCTTTCTCCGGTCACGATACGGGCCCGGCCCGCTCGGAGCCTTTTCAGATCCAACCCCAGGTCTTGAGCTACGTTACCGATAAGAGATCCTTTCTTCATCTCCTCTGGAATGGAATATCGGATATTGCCACACACAATATGACTGAGATAAATGAGAAAAATCAGTACTTGCCACCGCAGTCCAAAACACAAACGCCATTTTACGCATTTAGGTTGAAGGAATCCTTCCAATGCCATAGTCAACAGAGAATAAATCCAAGACGAATATGTCTTATACCGTAACCTTAGAAACGACGAGCAAGGTGAAGAGTGATATTTAACTTTTTTTTTTTATTCAGGCTATTTCAAAAGTCCCCTCCGTGTATTTCTGGATCAGAGCGAATGTCTGTCTGTCGCGCCCCGCCTCGTATGAATCGCAGTCTCTCCGTCTCCTCTGATAGAGCGCAGTGATAGGGGAGGGGGCTCTACTGGCTAACAACACTGGACAGAAATTATTTAGCTGATCAACAGCGGCCCCTAGAGTCCAAAACACCAGATGACATGAACAATTTAGAACTGTGCAGGAATAATTAAACACTTTACAGCAATACTTGCATTACAAATATGTAGTTAAACACCATGCTGGTGCAAAGATAATAGAACCTTCAAATACTACAATACTTTTGACCAGCGGGGGAAAAGTATAATTTGATAATGAAACATGTCACCACAAAAGAGAGAGGCGCAACCCCCTCCTCACCGCCACCAAAGTGGCGCTGTCCACCTCGAGTAGTGCTGAAAGGTTCCACAAACTCAGACAGCGAGCAGACTATAAAAGCTTTATAATGTTGACTAAAGAGATATGGTATAACGTAACCTAAAGGCATGAGAGCGCAATAGATGGTTTGGTAAAATAGGACACATTGGAGAGATTAATTGCGACACAAGATGTTATATTATTGAAACTCACCTCTAGTGGGGAGTCTGGTTCATCCAGAATGTTATTTTCACTCTGCATCCGCTGCATCGTCCCTGTAGAACTGGGGTCCATTATCAGTACGCTCTGACTACAGGGTCTGGCGAACTTACAGTCACTCTTTCTGGAGTCGGTCGTCCTGCACACCTCGTAATTGTACACGTGCTGTAGAGTTCCTGTCCCCAAAGTGTCTGCGTAACGCGGTGGATAATACGGAATAACAGGGAGATTGGAATGATAGAGGATGCGAGACTGTCTCCATCTGTATATTTTAACTGATATAATAACCACTAAACATGTGATGAACAGAAATGAGACTACAGCCAAAGCCAAGACTAAGTAAAAAGTCAGGTTGTCATTGTAGTCCTTGTCGTGCGTAAAGTCAGTGAACTCGGAGAACACTTCAGGGAAGCTGTCCGCCACCGCCACGTTAACATTGACTGTAGCTGAACGAGAGGGCTGTCCGTTGTCCTCCACTACAACAGTGAGCCTTTGTTTCACAGCATCTTTATCATTGACTTGGCGTATAGTTCTTATTTCTCCATTCTGTAAACCCACTTCAAACAGCGCCCTGTCTGTCGCTTTCTGCAGTTTATAGGAGAGCCAGGCATTCTGTCCAGAGTCCACATCAACAGCCACCACTTTAGTGACAAGATAGCCCACATCTGCTGAACGAGGCACCATTTCAGCCACCAGAGAGCTGCTAGTCTGGACTGGGTACAGAACCTGAGGCGCGTTGTCATTCTGGTCCTGGATGAAGATGTTCATAGTCACGTTGCTACTGAGTGGAGGAGAGCCTCCATCCTGCGCCTTCACCACGAGTTGAAGCTGTTTAATTTGTTCATAATCAAAGGAACGCACCGCATGTAAAACTCCAGTTTCAGAGTTAATAGATATATAAGTAGAGACTGGAGTTCCACTGATATGCGTGTCCTCCAGGAAGTACGAGATTCTAGCGTTTTGATTCCAGTCAGAGTCCCACGCGCTGACAGTATATATGGACAGTCCAGGAGAGTTATTCTCTGTGACGTAAGCAGAGTATGAGCTCTGATGAAACAATGGGGAATTGTCATTTACGTCAGAGATTCTAAGGTGTAACGTCCTGGTGCTAGAGAGGGGAGGTGAACCAGAATCTGTCGCTGTTATGGTTATGTTGTATTCTGGTATCGTTTCTCTGTCTAAAGATACATCTGAGATCAAATTATAATAACTGCTTAACGACGACTGAATTTTAAATGGAAGGTTAGTATTTATAGAACATGTAATCTGTCCGTTTCTCTCTGAATCAGCATCTTTCACATTTATAACCGCTATCGTGGTTCCAGGAGGAGCATCTTCAGACACAGGGCTGGAGAAAGACATGACGTTTATAACGGGTGGGTTGTCATTTATGTCAACTATTTCTATGACAACTTTACCGAGGTCTGTCAAACCACCTTGGTCTTTAGCTTCAACTCTAATTTCATATTTTTTGTCTTTTTCAAAATCGATTTGTCCAGCAACATATATCTTGCCAGTTGTCTCATCAATGGCAAATATCTCTGCCAAGTTTCCTTTCAAATTAGAAAAATAATAGGTCAACATTCCATTCGAGCCACTGTCTGCATCGCTGGCATTCACGGTTATAATATAGGTGCCTTTCGGTGCGTTTTCCATTACAGTAGCCCTGTACACTGACTGGTTAAACACAGGAGCATTGTCATTAACATCTAGGACAGTGATCTCTATATTAACTGTGCCAGATCTCTGCGGATTTCCACCGTCTACAGCGATTAGCTTTAAAGAGAGCCGAGGATGCTCCTCTCTATCTAACGGTTTCTGTAAAATCATTTCGGCAAACTTGCTTTCATCAGGATTCGCATGTTGTTTCAGAATGAAATTGTCATTAGGGGTTAAAACATAATTCTGTAGACCGTTAATTCCTACATCAGGATCCTCAGCGCTCTCCAATACAAAACGAGAGCCTAGAGTGGCAGATTCACTGATTTCAAATTTGATATAATTATTCTTAAAAACAGGAGCATGATCGTTTACATCAAAAATTTCAACGGTAACACGATGCAGTTCAATCGGATGTTCTATAATGATTTCGAAGCTGAAGCTACACGGTGTGACGTCGCCACAAATCTGCTCTCGGTCTATTCTCTCACTCACGACTAGAATCCCTTTGTCTGTCTTCAGCTCTGTGTACTGAATGCTTTCTCCGGTCACGATACGGGCCCGGCCCGCTCGGAGCCTTTTCAGATCCAACCCCAGGTCTTGAGACACATTACCGATAAGAGATCCTTTCTTCATCTCCTCCGGAATGGAATACCGGATTTGACCACAAACAATATGACTGAAATACAGGAGGAAAATCAGTACTTGCCACCGCAGTCCAAGGCACAAACGCCATTTTACGCATGTAGGTTGAAGGGATCCATCCGATGCCATTGCTAACAATTAATAAAATCCACAAGAGTATTCCTTGTAGCGTATCCTAAGAAATATAAGTCGATTCTTCGCCTATTTTCACTGTGGTTTTCTGATTGATGAATTGAGGGGAATGTTCCTCTGTCGAGCCCCGCCTCGTATGAAGCGCAGTCTCTCCCTCTCCTCTGGCAAAGCGCAGTTATAGGGGAGGGGACTCTACTGACTGACAACACTGGACAGAAATTATTTCACTGATCAACAGCGGCCCTTAGAGTCCAAAACATGAACACCTGATGATATGTAAAAACATAGAACTGTGTAGAAATTATTAAACACTTTCCAGCACTAATTTATTTACACAATATCACAATTAGATCCACTGTGGTGTGTATGTGTGCAATCTAAATAAAGATAGCCACTATATTATCTCAGCCCTAGATTGCATCGTGCGTAAAATCTTTCTATGAAACAGCCGTCCAAACCGCTACCTGTATTGAGAATGATTTGATTGGTGTATGACTAACGGTAAACATGGATGCATAGTGACAATTGAACGATATATAGAGAGTAGTTGGAAAAAGTATAGCATGCACTGTGTGAGAGAGCTGAGGATTCATCTGGTGTTCACTAGAAGTGGCGCTGTCCACACAGAGTGGTGGTGAAATGGCCTTAAAACGTTACAACCGTACTATTGTAGCGCTAAGCATTTACGCTGAGTTCGAAATCAATTCACACCAACTCAACAGGCATACATCTGCGCCCCCTCCCACACACAACAAACTCCAGAACGAATGCGCAATAGCTGAATTAGCCAAAAAAAGTGAGACAACCGAGTAAATGAGTCATGTACCAGAGCACAATTTTAAAATGGGTACAGAGGACACATTGCAGAGATTAACTGCGACACAGAGAGCTACATTATCTCAACACCAATAAACTCACCTCTAGTGGGGAGTCTGGTTCATCCAGGATGTTCTGTTCACTCTGCATCTGCTGCATCATCCCTGTAGAACTGGGGTCCATTATCAGTACGTTCTGACTACAGGGTCTGGCGAACTTACAGTCACTCTTTCTGGAGTCGGTCGTCCTGCACACCTCGTAATTGTACACGTGCTGTAGAGTTCCTGTCCCCAAAGTGTCTGCGTAACGCGGTGGATAATACGGAATAACGGGGAGATTGGAATGATAAAGGATGCGAGACTGTCTCCATCTGTATATTTTAACTGATATAATAACCACTAAACATGTGATGAACAGAAATGAGACTACAGCCAAAGCCAAGACTAAGTAAAAAGTCAGGTTGTCATTGTAGTCCTTGTCGTGCGTAAAGTCAGTGAACTCGGAGAACACTTCAGGGAAGCTGTCCGCCACCGCCACGTTAACATTGACTGTAGCTGAACGAGAGGGCTGTCCGTTGTCCTCCACTACAACAGTGAGCCTTTGTTTCACAGCATCTTTATCATTGACTTGGCGTATAGTTCTTATTTCTCCATTCTGTAAGCCCACTTCAAACAGCGCCCTGTCTGTCGCTTTCTGCAGTTTATAGGAGAGCCAGGCATTCTGTCCAGAGTCCACATCAACAGCCACCACTTTAGTGACAAGATAGCCCACATCTGCTGAACGAGGCACCATTTCAGCCACCAGAGAGCTGCTGGTCTGGACTGGGTACAGAACCTGAGGTGCGTTGTCGTTCTGGTCCTGGACTAATATTCTAACAGCGACCACTGAACTGAGAGGTGGAGATCCCCCATCACGGGCTGTGACGTTGAATTGAAACGACTTGATTTGTTCATAATCGAATGACCTAACAGCATGGATGGCGCCATTTTCTGAATTCACTGAGACGAAAGACGAAACAGTAACCCCGTTAACTTGTTTATCATCGAGAAAGTAGGATACACGGGCATTTTGACCCCAGTCAGCATCACTCGCTCTCACTGAAAATATAGAAAACCCTGGCGAGTTGTTTTCCTGAATAGACTTACTATATACAGGTTGATCAAACTTGGGTGGGTTGTCATTCACATCTGAGATTTTAACAGTTATGTTCTTATTGCTGGAGAGAGGCGGAGTGCCTTCATCTGAAACTGTAATAGTGACGTTATACTCAGACACGGTTTCTCTATCCAAGGAACTTTCAGTGACTATTGTATAGTAATCCGTTAACGATGACTCTATTTTGAAAGGGATGTCTGCGTTAATAGTGCTCTGGACAACACCGTTTATATCAGAGTCTGCATCCTCTACATTAATTACAGCTACAGTTGTTCCAGGGGGAGAATCCTCAGGAATCGAGTTTGAAAATGACATAAGCTGTATTGTTGGAACGTTGTCATTTTCATCATTTATTTGAATGACAACCTTGCACGTATCAGAGAGGCTCCCGCTATCTTTGGCCAAAACATTTAATTGATAATATTTTGTCTTTTCAAAATCCAGTTTTCCTAACACTTTCATCTCTCCAGTATCCACGTTCAGATCAAACAGCTCCTTCGCCTCTTTAGCAACATGAGCGATGGAGAAAGTAAGCTCTCCATTCACCCCGTGGTCTGCGTCATTTGCACTAATGGTTGTTACAAACGTACCGACAGGGGAATTCTCATTCACATTAGCTTTGTAAACAGGCTGGCCACAAACTGGTGCGTTGTCATTCACATCCCTGACAGTAATATCGATGCGGACAGTGCCAGATCTCTGAGTCGCCCCTCCATCAGTCGCAGTCAGCACCAGGGAAAGCGTCTCCTGTTTCTCCCTATCTAAAGGGTTTTGCAGGATCATCTCGACGTATTTAACTCCATCTGGTTGGCTGTGTACCTCTAATTTAAAATTATCTGTCGGTTTTAGTGAATAATTCTGTATACCGTTAACACCAACGTCAGGGTCGACGGCGCTCTCCAGAGAAAAACGCGCACTGGACACGGCAGATTCACTGATTTCTAAATTGATTTCATCCTTTGGAAAGGACGGGGTGTTATCGTTAATGTCACGAACCTCTACTGTAACTCGATATAACTGAATGGGGTTTTCTATGATAAGCTCAAAGCTGAAGCTGCAAGGCGTAGTCTGTCCGCAGAGCGCCTCTCGGTCGATTCTCTCTTTAACAACGAGGAGCCCTTTGTCTCGGTTCAGATCTACATACTGTCGTGCGCCTCTGGTTATGATGCGAGCTTTACCGGACACTAGTCTTTTCACCTCCAAACCCAAATCTTTGCCAACGTTTCCAACGATCGAACCCTCTGTCTGCTCCTCGGGTATGGAATACCGTGCCTGCCCAGTCACAGAATCTAGGGCGCAAAGACAAAGAATGAAAAACAGTACTTGCCACCCGCCCATGCGGCCTGTCGTACTCCAATCATCCATTCCACCGAATAAAAACAGATGACCCTTATATTTACTTATTTTGGTATATAATATCGATCATTAGTAAATCTAGAAATGAAAAAAAAAATCGACTATTTCCCAGAGAAACGAAATAAAATAATCCGTGAGGACGTTTATACGAAGAGCTGTCGGTCCGTTTGAGGTCTCTGTGTACGTCGCTCAGTAAAAGAGAATATGGGATGGTCCATTGCACCACCCAGAGAGAATTAACGTGTAAAGACTATCATTGATCAACAGCGGCACTCAGAGTCCGAACACTGCAAACGCACTGCATAAACTATACAATCCACACGTTTCACATCCACCGAAACGTCATTCTGTATTCAATAACGCACAGCCCATGCAAGGTACGATGTCATAGAACAATCAAACAATGAAAACGAAAGTATTTCTTATGCTTCAGGAAGAGAAAGGGTTATATAGATAGCTACACAAGCAGACACACATAATGAAATGTATAACTAGACGAATCAATCTCAGACTGTGTCAGGCTACTGTAAATGTACTGTAAGAAACACCGAAGAGCAACGGTCTGAGCGTTCAGCACCAGGGTGGTGGAAAGAGACAGATCGCTTGAGTTTTGTTGAAAGTACAGTGTGTATAATTCCACATGCCATTTTCCCCATACATATGTGCTTTTTTCATTCAATTTCTAATAATTAATGCAACGGTGTTTAACCAACCAAAAGTTTGAAAAATGTGTAAGCTGTATAGCGTAAGCATTTACACGTACAGTAGGTCTACTCAACAGAAAAATAACACTTGTTCAGCAGCCAGTGGTTGAAAATAGACAATGTATTCAAGGTATGAGTGAGCGGAGCTCCTATGCTCGCTATAAAGACAAAATATGGGCTGTTCACACCGTGTGGTTCTGAAATAGCCTTACAACGCAACAACGTCAAGTTGTTTCACTTAGATGACCTACTATTGTTTTTGTTGTTAAACATTTTAAAATGTTATTGACTAAAAAGAAAAGAGAGATGCTGAGAAAAAATAAGCTCCAGAAGATAGTTGTCAATTGATTAAACATAAATAAGAATTTGATAATAGTTAATTAGCTTCAATAAACTCACCTCTAGTGGGGAGTCTGGTTCATCCAGGATGTTCTTTTCACTATGCATCGTCCCAGTAGAACTGTGGTCCATTATCAGTACGTTCTGACTACAGGGTCTGGCGAACTTACAGTCACTCTTTCTGGAGTCAGTCGTCCTGCACACCTCGTAATTGTACACGTGCTGTAGAGTTCCTGTCCCCAAAGTGTCTGCGTAACGCGGTGGATAATACGGAATAACAGGGAGATTGGAATGATAGAGGATGCGAGACTGTCTCCATCTGTATATTTTAACTGATATAATAACCACTAAACATGTGATGAACAGAAATGAGACTACAGCCAAAGCCAAGACTAAGTAAAAAGTCAGGTTGTCATTGTAGTCCTTGTCGTGCGTAAAGTCAGTGAACTCGGAGAACACTTCAGGGAAGCTGTCCGCCACCACCACGTTAACATTGACTGTAACTGAACGAGAGGGCTGTCCGTTGTCCTCCACTACAACAGTGAGCCTTTGTTTCACAGCATCTTTATCAGTGACTTGGCGTATAGTTCTTATTTCTCCATTCTGTAAGCCCACTTCAAACAGCGCCCTGTCTGTCGCTTTCTGCAGTTTATAGGAGAGCCAGGCATTCTGTCCAGAGTCCACATCAACAGCCACCACTTTAGTGACAAGATAGCCCACATCTGCTGAACGAGGCACCATTTCAGCCACCAGAGAGCTGCTGGTCTGGACTGGGTACAGAACCTGAGGCACGTTGTCGTTCTGGTCTTTTACATATATCAGAACAGTTCTATTACTACTAAGAGGTGGCGTGCCTCCGTCTTGAGCTTTGACGTGTATTTTGAACGCCTTAACCTGTTCATAATCCAGTGAGCGCTCTGAGTGAATCACACCGTTCTCAGAGTTAACTGAGAAATAGATGGAGACAGGGTTTCCATTTAGCTCACTGTCAATTAGATAATAATATATACGTGCGTTTTGTCCCCTATCTGGATCCGTCGCTTGAATAGCGAGCAATGAAACGCCGGGAGAATTGTTTTCCATAACGTGCGTGCTATACACATTTGGACTAAAAGCTGGTGCGTTATCATTAACATCAGTGATGTCTTAAAGACAGTTTTCATGCTTGATAACGGAGGTGAACCTTCATCGGTGGTAATGTTGTAGCTAGAAACTTTCTCCCGGTCTAAACTATTCTCAGTTACCAAGGTGTAGTAGTTTCTAAGAGACGTCTTTATCTTAAAAGGGAGATTTTCGTTGACGTTTAAACGCACATGTCCATTTTTACCAGCGTCTACATCCTGGACACTAATCAATGCCACAACTGTACCATGGATAGAATCCTCTGCGATTTTACCCGAAAATTGACTCGCACTTGTCAGACCCCATGGGTCTTTCGCTTGAATGTTTATCTCGTAATTCTGAACGGTTTCGTAATCTATGGCACCAGTTACTTGAATCTCCCCGGTATAGGGATCTATATTGAACAAGGGTGAGGTACCCTCATCCATATGCGTGAAGGAATACGTCACATTTCCGTTATACCCTTGATCTGCATCGATGGCACTTACTTTTGCTACAGCTGTGCCTCCCAACGCGTGTTCTATTACAGTGGCTTTGTACAAAGACTCCGTAAATACAGGTGCATTGCGTGTAGAACAGTAATATGTATCTTAACGGTTCCGGTTCTCTGTGGGTCCCCACCATCGACTGCAGTTAGTATCAGGGAGTGTTCGCTCTGTTTTTCACGGTCAAGTGCAAACTGCAACACCATCTCTGCGTATTTACTGCCGTCGGCTCGACTATGCTGTCCGCGGCACTGTCTAGCAAGAACACGGTCCCCATAGGTTACAACCAGATGTCCTTTGTTCGTATTCAGCTCTATATATTGGTTTTTACCGTCTATAACTAACTGCGCCAGACCTGAAACCAGCCTCTTCATGTCCAAACCAAGGTCTTTCGCCACATCTCCGACAAACAAGCCCTTTCTCATTTCCTCTGGTATAGAATATCGAATCTGTCCATTCACCGTACTCAGTACGCAAACAAGCAAACCCCAGCCTGCGCTCTTCAAAGCCTCTCCTGCGCCCATCTTTCCAAAAATATACATATCGTTACCCAAAACTGGGAAATATGATGCAATCCAAAAGTCCTATACAACAAAAAAGCCAACGTTAGAGATATATTTGTCTCAAGAAGATATTGTATTGATTTTACTTCGTTAAAACGGCAATGATGGTTGTGTGCGCAATGATCCTTGCTTTGTCACTGACATATGTACCCTTGTAACAGCAGTTACAGTATATGAGCCTGAACTGAGATAGGTCTCTTGGACAACAGTACCACTTACAGTTAGTGTGCAAAACGACATACCAGACGTACAAGATACCAGACTCGGTCTCTGGAGATCCCTTCCATCTTCACTAAGTTAGGTAAATCTACTTTTCTTTTGTTTTCACCTTACTTGTGGAATGATCTCCAAGGGTCTCTAAGCAACAGGTGGCCCCCGGTGTCAGGTCCTGACCGTAGGGAGGCCTCTAGGCTTCTCTATGTTTGCCACGGCCACGGCCTGACAGGAGAGTTCTATTGAACTCTATGGGTTAATTTGTGTTTGGTCCCCAATTAGAGGCAGCTGCTATGCGTTGTCTCTGATTGGGGATCCTATTTAAACACTTGCTTTTCCCCTTGTGTTTTGTGGGATATTGTTGTGATTTTGTTCTGACATTACAGTTGTTTTTGCTCTGATTAGTTTTTTTCTTAGTTCTAATAAAGTATGTTGAACTATTATAGTGCCTTGGTCTTTACCTGCACCCAGCCGTGACAGAACATCCCACCACCTACACCCAGCCGTGACAGAACATCCCACCACCTACACCCAGCCGTGACAGAACATCCCACCACCTACACCCAGCCGTGACAGAACATCCCACCACCTACACCCAGCCGTGACAGAACATCCCACCACCTACACCCAGCCGTGACAGAACATCCCACCACCTACACCCAGCCGTGACAGAACATCCCACCACCTACACCCAGCCGTGACAGAACATCCCACCAACACGGGACCAAGCAGCCTTGGTCTTTACCTACACCCAGCCATGACAGAACATCCCACCAACACGGGACCAAGCAGCGCTACACAGGAAGGAGGGCCTTCATTGTCCAGACCTGGAATCACAGCAGGATCCAGGGCAGCGGCGACGTCGACGGGGCCCACGTCGGAAAGGGAAAAGACAGAGCCGGCAAGTAGCCACGAAGAAACCACATACACATTTTTTGAACCAATGTTCTTATGGGGGGCGAAGAGTGAAGAGGAAGAAGAGTACCTGTCGGGAGTTTATGAGGAGATTTTTGAGGAGTTCAGGAAGCAATAGGAGGAGGCCGTCGATGAGGCGTCGGATGTGGAGTTTGAGGTGCTCGCAGTGCACATTCCCAGTCCGGTACGTCCAGTGCCAGCCTCCTGTACCAGAACCCCAGTGCGCATCCTTAGTCCGGTACGTCCAGTGCCAGCCTCCCGTACCAGGTCTCAAGTACACATCCTCAGTCCGGTAGCTCCAGGACATGAGCCTTCCTCCGCGCCGGTGCCCAGTCCTGGCCCAACGTCCAGCCCAGCTCCCTGGCCAGAGCCTTCCTCAGCGCCGGTTTCCAGTCCAGGCCCGGCGTTCAGCCCAGCTCCGGGGTTGGAGCTTCCCTCTGCGCCGGTGCCACGTCCTGCTACAGAGGTCGGAGCCGCCGCCTGACCGGGTGTTACGTCTTGCGCCGGGGCCGGAGCCGCCACCGACACCAGTTTCCCTCCCTGACCCTCCCAGTGTATGTTCTGGATCTTGCGGATGGGAGTCTGTGCCTTTTTGGGGGGGGGGGGGGGGGGGGGGGGGGTACTGTCAGGTCCTGACTGTAGGGAGGCCTCTGGCTTCTCTATGTTTCTCATGGTCAGGGCCTGACAGTAGAGTTCTATTGAACTCTATGGGTTAATATGTGTTTGGTCCCCAATTAGAGGCAGCTGCTACTGGGAGCTGAAGTTGCAGATTGCTGAGAGGAAGAGAGGGTATAAGGAGAAGATGGAGGACAAGCTGAGGCAGAGCCAGGTGAGAGAGGTGTGGAAGGGTATGAGAAATATCACTGGCCAGGACAGAGCCAATGAGCTGAACCAATTTTTTAACAGGTTCGATACTGGCCCTGTCCACCTCCCCTCCAGCTCCCCAGGCCACACACCCTCACGGATGTCCCACGCCCACTTTGATCACAACACCTCTGTTGAGACTATCAGCGACCCCCTCCCCACCTCCGCCCCCGCTAACTCTGGACTGATCTGCAACACTTCCTTTCCCCCCACATCTGGACTGATCCTCAACACCCCCCTTCCCCCCACCTCCCCACCTAGGATGGCTTTCACCAGCAACCAAGTGAAGAGAGAGCTGGAGAGACTACATCAGTGGAAAGCGGCAAGTCCTGATGGCATCAGCCCAAGGGTGCTTAGGGTCTGTGCTGACCAACTGTGTGGAATACTCCAGCGATGCTTCAATCTTAGCCTGAGCCTGGAAAGGGTCCCTGTGCTGTGGAAAACATCCTACCTGGTCGATGTGCCCAAGAAGGCGCACCCCACTGTCCTGAATGACTTCAGACCTGTAGCGCTAACATCCCACATCATGAAGACCCTGGAAAGGTTAGTCCTCGCTCACCTCAGACCCCTGGTGTGTTCATCACTGGACCCCCTGCAGTTCGCATATCAGCGCAACATCGGGGTGGATGATGCAATCATCTACCTTCTGCAGAGGGCCTACTCTCACCTGGACAATGCAGGTTGCACTGTGAGGGTTATGTTTTTTGACTTCTCCAGTGCCTTCAATACCATTCATCCCCTGCTACTGGGTGAGAAGAGGAAGAGGATGAAAGGGGAAGCACCCTTAGTCTCCTGGGTCATGGACTACCTGACCGGTAGGCCACAATGTTTGCGACTACAGAGCTGTGTGTCAGAACAGGCAGGAAGCAACACAGGGGGCCCCCACGGAACGGTCCTGACCCCCTTCCTGTTCACCCTCTACACCTCAGACTTCAGATATAACTCTGAAACATGCCACCTACAGAAGTTCTCGGATGACACTGCATTTGTAGGGTGCATCAGGGGTGGGCAGGAGGAGGAGTACAGGAGCACAATCAGTGCTCTTTGTGCTGTGGTGTGAGCAGAACCACCTTCAGCTCAACATCAGCAAAACAAAGGAGATGGTGGTGGACTTCAGGAGAACCAAGGCTCAACTGACTGCAGTCCCTATACAGGGGATGGATGTGGAAATGGTTGGGTTATACAAGTTCCTGGGGGTCCATATGGACAACAGGCTGGAATGGGCTGGTAACACCGGGGCCCTGTACAAAAAGGGCCAGAGCCGACAATGTGTGCAGTAAACTACTGCATACCTTCTACCAGTCTGTGGTGGCCAGTGCCATCTTTTTTGCAGTGGTGTGCTGGGGCGCCAACATAAAGGCCGGTGATGCTTCTCGGGTAAATAAGCTGATCAGGAAGGCTAGCTCTGTTCTGGGGATTAGCCTTGACACTCTAGAGGAGGTGGAGGAGAGACGGATCCTGGCCAAACTGCTGGCCATCATGGACAACGTCATCCACCCTCTGCATGTCATGGTTATGACGCAATTCAAAAGGCTGATTGAGGACCTTTTTAGTGAATAAGTATTTGTCTCCACAAAGTTTGCTGCCTCAGTGTTGATGATGGTCATTTGCATATACTCCAGAATGTCATGAAGGGTGATCAGATGAATTGCAATTAATAGCAAAGTCCCTATTTGCCATGAAAATGTACTTAATCCCCCAAAAACATTTCCACTGCATTTCAGCCCTGCCACAAAAGGACCAGATGCCATCATGTCAGTTATTGTCTCGTTAACACAGGTGAGAGTGTTGACGAGGACAAGGCTGGAGATCACTCTGTCATGCTGATTGAGTCAGAATAACAGACTGGAAGCTTTAAAAGGAGGGTGGCACTTGAAATCATTGTTCTTTCTCTGTCAACCATGGTTACCTGCAAGGAAACACGTGCACCTAAATCAACCATTTATATGATCATCAAGAACTTCAATTAGAGAGGTTCAATTGTTGTGAAGAAGGTGCCAGGGCGCCCAAGAAAGTCCAACAAGTGCCAGGACTGTCTCCTAAAGTTGATTCAGCTGCGGGATCAGGGAACCACCAGTGCAGAGCTTGCTCAGGAATGGCAAAAGGCAGGTGTGAGTGCATCTACATGCACAGTGAGGCGAAGACTTTTGGAGGATGGCCTGGTGTCAAGAAGGGCAGCAAAGAAGCCACTTCTCTCCAGGAAAAACATCAGGGACAGACTGATATTCTGCATAAGGTACAGGGATTGGACTGCTGAGGACTGGGGTAGAGTCATTTTCACTGAATCCCCTTTCCGATTGTTTGGGGCATCCAGAAAACACCTTGTCCGGAGAAGACAAGGTGAGCGCTACCATCAGTCCTGTGTCATGCCAACAGTAAAGCATCCTGAGACCATTCATGTGTGGGGTTGCTTCTCAGCCAAGGGAGTGGGCTCACTCAACATTTTTCCTAAGAACACAGCCATGAATAAAAAATGGTACCAACACATCCTCCGAGAGCAACTTCTCCCAACCATCCAAGAACAGTTTGGTGATGACCAATGCCTTTTCCAGCATGATGGAGCACCTTGCCATAAGGCAAAAGTGATAACTAAGTGGCTCGGGGAACAAAACATCAACATTTTGGGTCCATGGCCAGAAAACTCCCCAGACCTTAATCCCATTGAGAACTTGTGGTCGATCCTCAAGAGGCGGGTGGACAAACAACAGACTTATACATAAACTGAATGTCATTGTCAATGAAAGCCTTTGACACTTATGGAATACTTGTAATTATACTTCAGTGTTACCATAGTAACTACTGACATAAAGATCTAAGAACACTGAAGCAGCATACTTTGTGTAGACCAATACTTGTGTCATTCTCTAAACTTTTGGCCACGACTGTATTGATGTGCATATGGGAGTGTATAGTTATGTGTTTAAAGATACATAGATAGATAGGTACTTTATTCATCCCAGGGGGGAAATTTCTTTGTCAAGCAGCTACGAAAAAACACAGGGCAGGTGCAAAATGCCAGAACGAAAATACACAAAAGACAGATACACGATACATGATACATAGAGCGGCAGTATGAAAAAGTATAGAAATACAAGAAGTCTGGAGTGCAAAAAAGCTATAAAAAGACATTGCATAGTATGGGTGGATGGCTGAATATGTACACTATACATTGTTACAGAGTGTTAGGTGAAACATTTTTTATACGAATATTGCAAGTTGATATAGATAAATAAGGAGTATTTGCATGGTTAACTATACTATACAGGTTGATGGCAGAGAAATACTTAAATACATCGCTGGAGTATTCCACACAGTTGGTCCCCACAGACCCTGTTAAATCCAGGAACTGGGCTCTGTTGTAAATAATTGAGGACTCGCGTGTACTTTCAGCTCTGAGAAAAATAAAAAGTGCCTCAGTGATAAAAAGGACCGTTAAAACCTTCGTAAAACAGTAGCACTCCATAATCCTGAACTATTATAGTTCAACTGTTGCTAAAAAAACATACTAACAACAATTAACGCACAAACAACTGGAGCTGCTTAACAGGCGACCACACAGGGCGGAGCCAACCTGTTACTCTACACTGTAACTCCACACTACAGGGCGGAGCCAACCTGTTACTCTACACTGTAACTCCACACTACAGGGCGGAGCCAACCTGTTACTCTACACTGTAACTCCACACTACAGGGCGGAGCCAACCTGTTACTCTACACTGTAACTCCACACTACAGGGCGGAGCCAACCTGTTACTCTACACTGTAACTCCACACTACAGGGCGGAGCCAACCTGTTACTCTACACTGTAACTCCACACTACAGGGCGGAGCCAACCTGTTACTCTACACTGTAACTCCACACTACAGGGCGGAGCCAACCTGTTACTCTACACTGTAACTCCACACTACAGGGCGGAGCCAACCTGTTACTCTACACTGTAACTCCACACTACAGGGCGGAGCCAACCTGTTACTCTACACTGTAACTCCACACTACAGGGCGGAGCCAACCTGTTACTCTACACTGTAACTCCACACTACAGGGCGGAGCCAACCTGTTACTCTACACTGTAACTCCACACTACAGGGCGGAGCCAACCTGTTACTCTACACTGTAACTCCACACTACAGGGCGGAGCCAACCTGTTACTCTACACTGTAACTCCACACTACAGGGCGGAGCCAACCTGTTACTCTACACTGTAACTCCACACTACAGGGCGGAGCCAACCTGTTACTCTACACTGTAACTCCACACTACAGGGCGGAGCCAACCTGTTACTCTACACTGTAACTCCACACTACAGGGCGTAGCCAATCCATGAAAGTGTATATTGATGTGCATATTGAAGTGTATAGTGATGTGTTTGAAGTGTATTGAACGCTCAATTTAAAGCCATGGCCAATGAATGACTGCCAGACCAAATGTTGTTCCATGAAACAGAAGTGTCTGATGGAGGGAGCCAGGGTTTTAAACATCAGGGTTGTCTTAAAACTTAGATGCACACAGCACTGAGTGAGTCTAATGGGACTCTAATGGGAGCTACCAGATTATAATTCTGTTTACACATTTGAAATATTTTAACATGGACTTGTTAGTAAAACAGCTTATAAAGTCTGTTGTCAAGTGGGTCAGAGATTCCATGTGAGTCCATGACATGGGAATGCTGGTTTGATACTAAACAACCACCACTGGAGGGCAATAAGGAGCCATAGTATAGCCTACTGATGTCAATAAAACTGACACTGTATGTATGAGCTGAGCGAAAAAACAGAAAAACACAGGTTCCCTTCGAACATAGTCACAAAGTCATTGCGTGGACAGTTTCTGAACCCTGCCCTCCCTCCCTCCCTCCCTCCCTCCCTCAACACAAAAGTGTTATATGATGCACATATACAGCTACAACAAAACATTGCCACATGTTTAAAATCCATAACACACACAGTCACAGAGACCGATGGGTCCAGTAACCATTCCTGTATGAACCGAAAATATGTAGGTCCAGTGACCTACATCTGAGTTAGGAGAAAAGCCATTCAGCAGAGAGAGAGTCCAGTTCAACACTCCACCAAGGACAGAAGTAATAATACTACCTGCCCTCTGATCTCTACCATGGTGATTTGTGTATATAGGGTTGATCAGCACAGCAGGTTAGTGTGTGTTTTTAGTAGGTCACACAGGTGGGCCATCTGGCTGCCAGCATTAAAACAGCTGACTATACCTTTTAGTCATTTTAGCAGAGTTGGCGTATACATGTTCATCGAACTCACAACCCTGGCTTTGCAAGCGCCCTGCTCTACCATCTGAGCTAGGCACAGAGCAAGGCATTCACATGTTACGTAGTGCATTATGACTGTGCATTATTCAGTTGGTGGCGCCACATCAGGAGGAAGTGATATAAATACGAATGCCAGATGAAAGTATGTCTAGAAATGCATTGCAGTGAAATGAGAACGTTGTTTTAAGACCACAGAGGCTGTTCATTGTAACTTTACTTCATGATTCCATGTGTGTTATGTCATAGTTTTGATGTCTTCACTTTTATTCTACAATGTAATAAATAGTGCAAATAAAGAAAAACCCTTGAATGAGTAATATTCCAAACTTTTGGCCCCCAGTGTGTCTATATATATGTTAATGTGCCAGAAACAACCAAGCCCACTATTGGTCAAAATGTTATTGGCGATCCAAAAATATGATCGGGTCAGATATTATTTGGGGTGGAATTGTAGTAGAAATGTAAATACAATAATTCTTTACAGTAACATAATGTTAAACCAATGTCTAATTGTAATTGAAAGTACAGTATAATTTACCTGTTACACCTAAAATCACCCATAGTGCATTGCGATGTATGGCTATTTACTGTGAATGATGAATAAGGTACATTGTTGTTAGTTTTATTGTATACTTTTGTAACCAAAGAAAAGCATCATTACCACTAATTCAAGAGTATATAATGTGCATGTGGGTGTTGGGGGAGAGCGAGACGAAGACAGAGGGATATGCTGTTAAAGATGGAATTGGGTACAATCTTAGATCTATGATCAGGGGCAAATCTATTTGGGGTAAATCTATAGCAAGTATTCTGTAAAACACATTCAATAACCATGTGTTTGATTTCTGTTGAAATCACAGAAAATACTAACAGTGTAGACAAACATGGGATAATGGTGTGATGCCATTAAAAAGGTGATTGTCTATAGGAAAAAATAATTGTGCAATGCATCGTAGCTCTAATATTGTTTACATTAAAGTCCTACCTCTGGTGACCCTTCGGAATCAAGATCTTCAGCAAAGTCTGTTGGAGTTTTTGTCAGAGTCTGGTCCCCGGGAAACGTGTTGTCATTGTAAGATGTGAGGAACTTGAAGTCACTGGTGCGCGAACCCGTCGTCAGATATGCGTCATAATTATAAGTACTGCGGAGAGTTCCCGCGCCATCCACCTCTGCGTAGTTAGGAGGGAGATACGCGCTGGGGATGGCGACCGCTCCGTCAAACAACAGTCTGGGCTTTCTCCTGAGGCAAAACCTCACGACCAGGATGACAATAATGAATGTGAGGAAAAAGGTGGAGACGGAGACCAGAGCGATGATCAGATACGAGGTGAGTTTGGAATTGCTCTCATCATAAGAGATATCTTTCAGTTCTGGCACTTCAGCCAAGTTATCAGAAATCACTAAATACATGGTACAGGTGGCAGAGAGAGAGGGCTGTCCGTTATCAATCACTGACACAATAAGGTTCTGTTTCATGCTGTCAGATTCAGAAATGTCCCGCTGTGTCCTGATCTCTCCGCTGTGGAGACCAATAGTGAAAAGTCCCGGATCAGTGGATTTGACTATATGATAGGACAGCCAGGCGTTCTGGCCGGAGTCCGCGTCCACCGCTATCACCTTGGAAACCAGAGAGCCCCCCTGAGCAGCTTTGGGGACCAGCTCGGTCATGAAGGAGTTCCCTTCCGGGGCGGGGTATAGTATCTGAGGAGAGTTGTCATTCACATCCGTTACGAACACACTGACGGTGACGTTGCTGCTGAGCGGAGGAGAACCGTTGTCTCTGGCCACCACGTGGACTTTAAAGCTACGGAACTGCTCATAATCAAACGACCTCACAGCGTGGATCACCCCCGTGTCTCCGTTAACGGATAAAAACGAGGACACTTGGACACCGTTCACCTCACCGGGTAAGAGAGCATAAATCACTGTTCCGTTCTGTCTCCAGTCTGGGTCCCGTGCAGTAACGGAACACACCGAGGACCCGGGTTTGTTGTTTTCAGTCACGTGGGCTTTATAGGACTGTTCCATAAACACCGGTGGGTTGTCGTTGACGTCAGCTACAGATAACTGAACACTTTTAGAGGAGGACAGAGGCGGAGAGCCCTCGTCGGTAGCAGTGATTGTTATGTTGTAATCAGACACTAGTTCACGGTCCAGTTCGCCCGTGGTCACCAGAGAATAGTAGTTTTTAATGGATGGCACCAGCTTAAAGGGAACGTTTTGCTGAATGGAGCAGCGGACCTGTCGGTTATTCTCAGAGTCTCTGTCCTGTACGTTAATGATGCCCACCTCTGTACCAGGTGACGCGTTCTCAGGTATGGGGTTAGTCAGAGATTGTAGATATATCACAGGAGCGTTGTCGTTAACATCAGTGATGTCTATTATCAACGTAGAGTAGGACGCTAAGCCTAAACCATCCTTTGCACTGATCTGCATTTCATATGAAGACTCCTTTTCATAATCTACTGGCCCAATAACGGAAATCTTTCCAGTTTTATGGTCAAGAGAAAATACATTGCTATTTTCATCTGAAACATCATCAAAATCATATGTCACTTCTCCATTCACTCCGTCATCTGCATCCGTAGCACTCACTGTAACCACTACTGTGTCTAAAGGAGAGTTTTCAGGCAGACTGGCTTTATAGACGGCCTGGCTAAACACTGGGGCATTATCGTTAGCATCCAGTACTGTGACGTGTATGAGTACAGTACCTGATCTCTGCGGAGTGCCTCCGTCTACAGCTGTGAGTAAAAATTGTATTTCATGGTTCCCTTCACGGTCTAGCTCTTTGTCTAATACTAACTCGCTGTATTTGCGTCCACCACTTTTTGTTTTGACATTCAAAATAAAATGTTCATTTCTTTGTAGTGTGTAGCTCTGAACCGTGTTCTGTCCTATATCAGCATCATGGGCCTCATCTAGTAAAAAACGAACTCCTTTATCTGCTGATTCTCTAATATCCATTTTGATAACATCCTTTTTAAACTGTGGGGAATTATCATTTATATCTTGAACATGAAGACTAATACGGTGAAGCTCCAACGGATCTTCAAGCACAAGTTCCTGTTTTAAAACACACGAAGCCTTCTTGCCACAAAGCCCCTCTCTGTCAATCGTTTCAACTATAGTCAAATCTCCCGTTTTCAGATTAATGTCACAATACCGTTCGTGGTTCCCTTCGGTATCAATACGGGCCTTACGAGCGGACAGTCTGCTCGCCTCCAGCCCGAGATCCTTGGCTATATTTCCAATAACAGATCCACGTTTCATCTCCTCCAGAAAAGAAAAGCTTACGTCTCCATAGGCGGAGTGCAGCGGTAGAAGAAAGAAAGCAAAGCCGCAGACCAGGCCTGTAAGCGAGGTTCCTTTGTGTCCCATCCTGGGATTAAAACGTTAAAACACAATATAGCGTTGATAATACAATGAAAACAAATAATATTCCACAAAAAGATTCAGCTTCATGAAAATAATATCCTCAAAATGTTCAAGCTATCTGACCGTGTCCAATATTTTCTGCAGAATGACGCCCGAGCACCGGAGCCTTGTTACAACGCCAGTGGGTGGAGAACTGGATCTATCCAAACACAGCTGGTGAACAGCGACACTTTGAGTACTCAACAGATATTACATTTTTTACTTACAGTTTTCTTAATGTTTTACTGACAAGTGGTTATACTGTATATACGCCTAAGAAAGTATTAACTATTGAAAAAATAACGAGAAACACAGAAAAATAAATTATATGAAACCATACAAAAATACATTATTAAAATCACCACCAATCTATTTTCATCAGTTAAGATCAGGTATATTGAATATAAAATGTCAACGCATCTGCGAGAGACAACAATGAAATATATCAGATGCTGGATCCCCAGCCAGAGCAAACTCATAACTGCTATAGATGAAAACAGCATGGCAAGAAATGACGACAGTCAAACAGCGATCAATAGTAAAACCCACTGGTTTAAATGGGATTATTTACATTTCAGCACCATGGACAGCGACACAGCGAGGACTCGCTGCTCTTCAGACACTCTGACACCGCTTTTCCCATCACTCTGTTACTTATAAATACAAAGGCCCAACTGACTGGAATCATTTACTTATAGAAATCAGGGCATTAAAATCATACAGTCAATTTAAAAAATATATTTAACCTTTATTTAACTAGGCAAGTCAGTTAAGAAAAAATTGTTATTTACAATGACGTCCAAAGGCTACCCTAACCGGGACGATGCTGGGCCAATTGTTCCCACCCTATGGGACTCCCAATCACGACCGGATGTGATTACACCTGAATTCGAACCAGGGACTGTAGTGACGCCTCTTGCTCTGAGATGCAGTGCCTTAGACCGCTGCGCCACTCGGGAAATACCTTTTTCCAACGTTATTAACAAACTGTTTGTATTTTTAACTAGTAGAAAAGTAATTATGTATGTATATATTATAACCAGCCTACTCAGTGTTATTAGTTGTATTAGTCTTTTTATTACTTTTAGGCCTGTTAGTAGGTCTACAACAACTTTGTTTATGCTCATAATGTACGTTGAATTATTATTATTATTATTACTATTATTTGTATCATTATTATTATTATTTAATTGCTGTTATTATTAGACAGTAGTTGCCACATTGTTCTTGTTAATAAGTATTGTTTGTTTTTTCGGGGATGGTTTTTTCATTTCGACATTCTTTCAACCAAGAAGTTGCATCTCAAGAGATTTCATCCTGCAAAATGTCGAATAAATAAATAACTCTCCACACATAGCAGATATATTTTCTAGCCTCTTTCCGAACAGGCTTTCACTCCTCCAGCGCCAAATACATCATTGTAATGCATTGTTAGTGCGCCTCTAACCACAAAACCGTGAAGAACATACTATTTTGAGAAAAACTCCACCGATTCTATTAATAACAAAAAGAGCATTACCACATTACAACTCAAGTACACCACTTAAAATAAAGCACCTCGGGATTTCTCAAGAAAGTTGAGTGGTGATTTAAAATAATCATCTAAAACATTTCAAATATCATGAAACGAGAATAAATAACTTGCCTTGCAGTCAAACTGGGGAAATTACGACAAATGGTTTATCCAGAAAAAATAGTTTATAGAAAGGATATGATCTGCAATCGTATAATAATATAGCCTTAATCCTATCATATAGGCCTAAAATCAAATACGTATGTATAATGTATAATGTATAATTATAATTATTTACATTAAAGTCCTACCTCTGGTGACCTTTCGGAATCAAGATCTTCAGCAAAGTCTGTTGGAGTTTTTGTCAGAGTCTGGTCCCCGGGAAACGTGTTGTCATTGTAAGATGTGAGGAACTTGAAGTCACTGGTGCGCGAACCCGTCGTCAGATATGCGTCATAATTATAAGTACTGCGGAGAGTTCCCGCGCCATCCACCTCTGCGTAGTTAGGAGGGAGATACGCGCTGGGGATGGCGACCGCTCCGTCAAACAACAGTCTGGGCTTTCTCCTGAGGCAAAACCTCACGGCCAGGATGACAATAATGAATGTGAGGAAAAAGGTGGAGACGGAGACCAGAGCGATGATCAGATACGAGGTGAGTTTGGAATTGCTCTCATCATAAGAGATATCTTTCAGTTCTGGCACTTCAGCCAAGTTATCAGAAATCACTAAATACATGGTACAGGTGGCAGAGAGAGAGGGCTGTCCGTTATCAATCACTGACACAATAAGGTTCTGTTTCATGCTGTCAGATTCAGAAATGTCCCGCTGTGTCCTGATCTCTCCGCTGTGGAGACCAATAGAGAAAAGTCCCGGATCAGTGGATTTGACTATATGATAGGACAGCCAGGCGTTCTGGCCGGAGTCCGCGTCCACCGCTATCACCTTGGAAACCAGAGAGCCCCCCTGAGCAGCTTTGGGGACCAGCTCGGTCATGAAGGAGTTCCCTTCCGGGGCGGGGTATAGTATCTGAGGAGAGTTGTCATTCACATCCGTTACGAACACACTGACGGTGACGTTGCTGCTGAGCGGAGGAGAACCGTTGTCTCTGGCCACCACGTGGACTTTAAAGCTACGGAACTGCTCATAATCAAACGACCTCACAGCGTGGATCACCCCCGTGTCTCCGTTAACGGATAAAAACGAGGACACTTGGACACCGTTCACCTCACCGGGTAAGAGAGCATAAATCACTGTTCCGTTCTGTCTCCAGTCTGGGTCCCGTGCAGTAACGGAACACACCGAGGACCCGGGTTTGTTGTTTTCAGTCACGTGGGCTTTATAGGACTGTTCCTCAAACACCGGTGGGTTGTCGTTGACGTCAGCTACAGATAACTGAACACTTTTAGAGGAGGACAGAGGCGGAGAGCCCTCGTCGGTAGCAGTGATTGTTATGTTGTAATCAGACACTAGTTCACGGTCCAGTTCGCCCGTGGTCACCAGAGAATAGTAGTTTTTAATGGATGGCACCAGCTTAAAAGGAACGTTTTGCTGAATGGAGCAGCGGACCTGTCGGTTATTCTCAGAGTCTCTGTCCTGTACGTTAATGATGCCCACCTCTGTACCAGGTGACGCGTTCTCAGGTATGGGGTTAGTCAGAGATTGTAGATATATCACAGGAGCGTTGTCGTTAACATCAGTAATTTCAATAACTAAAAAAGAATATGAAGTTAAACCTGACCCATCCTTAGCTCTTATTTGTAATTCATATGATGACGCCTCCTCATAATCAACTTCTCCAATAATTCTTACCTCACCTGTTTTGTGATCTAGAGAGAATAAATGTACATATTCATCTGAAACATGGTCAAAGTTGTATGTTACTTCACCATTGGGTCCCTCGTCTTTATCCGTAGCACTCACTGTAACCACTACAGTGTCTAAAGGAGAGTTTTCAGGCAGACTGGCTTTATAGACGGCCTGGCTAAACACTGGGGCATTATCGTTAGCATCCAGTACTGTGACGTGTATGAGTACAGTACCTGATCTCTGCGGAGTGCCTCCGTCTACAGCTGTAAGCAATAATTTCAACTCTTGTTGTTGTTCACGGTCTAGCTCCTTATCTAATACTAATTCAGCGTATTTGCGTCCACCTGTTTTCGTATTAACATTTAAAACAAAATGATCGTTTCTTTCTAGTGTATAACTCTGAACCATATTATGTCCTATGTCTGCGTCGTGGGCCTCGTCTAGAGAATAACGAGCCCCCTTGTCTGCGGATTCTCCAATTTCAAATTTAATCAAATCCTCTGTGAATTGTGGAGAGTTATCATTTATATCTTGAACATGAAGAATAATACGATGCAGCTCCAAAGGATTCTCCAACACAAGTTCCTGATTTAAAACACACGAAGCCTTCTTGCCACAAAGCCCCTCTCTGTCAATTCTCTCCGCAACAATCAAATCCCCGGTACTCAGATTAATGTCACAATACCGTTTACGGTTTCCTTCGGTATCAATACGGGCCTTACGAGCGGACAGTCTGTTCGCCTCCAGCCCGAGATCCTTGGCTATATTTCCAATAACAGATCCACGTTTCATCTCCTCCGGAAAAGAAAAGCTTACTTCTCCATAGGCGGAGTGCAGCGGTAGAAGAAAGAAAGCAAAGCCGCAGACCAGGCCTGTAAGCGAGGTTCCTTTGTGTCCCATCCTGGGATTAAAACGTCAACACACACAATATCCTTGATAATACAATGTAAGAAAATAGTATTTCACTAACAAATTAAGCTTCATGAAAATAATATCCTCAAAATGTTCAAGCAATCTGACAGTCTCCACTCTTTTCCGCAGCTTAATGACACCCGAACATCCGAGCCTTGTAACAACAGCAGTGGGTGGAGAACTGGATCTATCCAAACACAGCTGGTGAACAGCGACACAGTCAGTACTCTTTAGAAATTACACATGTCAACAAACATTCTTCTAAATCTATATTTCAGGTAAAGTCGTCATAGGAAGCTGTTTTTCTAGTCTGCATGATTGAATAATGTGCAGCCTACTACTATAGGCCTAAATCATTTTAACCCTAAATAATGTTAACCCCTTGTTGCAAAATAACATAATAGAAGAACACAGCAAAACAACATTAAAAAGCCCAAAACATAAATCATAGCATTAAAACCATGATCACAGCATCGAGTTAAGCTTCGGCTGGCAGGAAGGAACACATAACAAACAGAAGCGACACATTCGGGAGGAACGGTATAGGCTACCTAGATAGCAAATGACATGTAATGTTGGTATTTAAGTCGACACACTATCAGAATGCACAATCACAAAAACAGAGAGTAGCCTATGGGAAAGAAGGAAGGTCAGGACAGTCAAATAGCGATGACTAGGAGTAAACCCTACTGGCCTTAAGTGGGTTTTTCTGCGTGTTCAGCACCATGGACAGCAACACCAAGGCTTAAGCAGCAAATCAGATACTCTCACACCGCTTCTCCATATACAGTATTTTTTTATTTCCTAACCTTTTTCCAAATAAGCCTACTCGATCAGAACTCCTATATGAACCATTTATCAGTGAACTCAAAAAGGTGCACCGTGTGAACAATCCATCCAGTCAATGAATCAAAAAGTAATAGATTCAAAACTCCCATCATAACTAAAATGATATATCAGCACATATACATCAGCGCCTCAACATGTTCCACTTCAGCTGAGGGGATCAAATTCATCATCAAATAGGCTTCGTTACATATCAAACCTGGCTCACAAACATGTTACGTATAGACACGTTGTGATATTGAAATACTGCCATAAAAAAGGAAACAATATTTCTACAGGATTTTTTTTTACAAAGCATCATACCTCTAATTATAGCTCTAATTGTTTAAAAAAATGTCTTAACTGAAAATGTGTAACAAACTACAATAAACTTTTTTATTTACGATAAAGTCATACCTCTGGAGGGGACGCGTCCGAATCGTCAAGTTCTTCAGCAAAGTCTGTTGGAGTTTTTGTCAGAGTCTGGTCCCCGGGAAACGTGTTGTCATTGTAAGATGTGAGGAACTTGAAGTCACTGGTGCGCGAACCCGTCGTCAGATATGCGTCATAATTATAAGTACTGCGGAGAGTTCCCGCGCCATCCACCTCTGCGTAGTTAGGAGGGAGATACGCGCTGGGGATGGCGACCGCTCCGTCAAACAACAGTCTGGGCTTTCTCCTGAGGCAAAACCTCACGGCCAGGATGACAATAATGAATGTGAGGAAAAAGGTGGAGACGGAGACCAGAGCGATGATCAGATACGAGGTGAGTTTGGAATTGCTCTCATCATAAGAGATATCTTTCAGTTCTGGCACTTCAGCCAAGTTATCAGAAATCACTAAATACATGGTACAGGTGGCAGAGAGAGAGGGCTGTCCGTTATCAATCACTGACACAATAAGGTTCTGTTTCATGCTGTCAGATTCAGAAATGTCCCGCTGTGTCCTGATCTCTCCGCTGTGGAGACCAATAGTGAAAAGTCCCGGATCAGTGGATTTGACTATATGATAGGACAGCCAGGCGTTCTGGCCGGAGTCCGCGTCCACCGCTATCACCTTGGAAACCAGAGAGCCCCCCTGAGCAGCTTTGGGGACCAGCTCGGTCATGAAGGAGTTCCCTTCCGGGGCGGGGTATAGTATCTGAGGAGAGTTGTCATTCACATCCGTTACGAACACACTGACGGTGACGTTGCTGCTGAGCGGAGGAGAACCGTTGTCTCTGGCCACCACGTGGACTTTAAAGCTACGGAACTGCTCATAATCAAACGACCTCACAGCGTGGATCACCCCCGTGTCTCCGTTAACGGATAAAAACGAGGACACTTGGACACCGTTCACCTCACCGGGTAAGAGAGCATAAATCACTGTTCCGTTCTGTCTCCAGTCTGGGTCCCGTGCAGTAACGGAACACACCGAGGACCCGGGTTTGTTGTTTTCAGTCACGTGGGCTTTATAGGACTGTTCCATAAACACCGGTGGGTTGTCGTTGACGTCAGCTACAGATAACTGAACACTTTTAGAGGAGGACAGAGGCGGAGAGCCCTCGTCGGTAGCAGTGATTGTTATGTTGTAATCAGACACTAGTTCACGGTCCAGTTCGCCCGTGGTCACCAGAGAATAGTAGTTTTTAATGGATGGCACCAGCTTAAAAGGAACGTTTTGCTGAATGGAGCAGCGGACCTGTCGGTTATTCTCAGAGTCTCTGTCCTGTACGTTAATGATGCCCACCTCTGTACCAGGTGACGCGTTCTCAGGTATGGGGTTAGTCAGAGATTGTAGATATATCACAGGAGCGTTGTCGTTAACATCAGTGATGTCTATTATCAACGTAGAGTAGGACGCTAAGCCTAAACCATCCTTTGCACTGATCTGCATTTCATATGAAGACTCCTTTTCATAATCTACTGGCCCAACAACGGAAATCTTTCCAGTTTTATGGTCAAGAGAAAATACATTGCTATTTTCATCTGAAACATCATCAAATTCATATGTCACTTCTCCATTCACTCCGTCGTCTGCATCCGTAGCACTCACTGTAACCACTACAGTGTCTAAAGGAGAGTTTTCAGGCAGACTGGCTTTATAGACGGCCTGGCTAAACACTGGGGCATTATCGTTAGCATCCAGTACTGTGACGTGTATGAGTACAGTACCTGATCTCTGCGGAGTGCCTCCGTCTACAGCTGTGAGTAAAAATTGTATTTCATGGTTCCCTTCACGGTCTAGCTCTTTGTCTAATACTAACTCGCTGTATTTGCGTCCACCACTTTTTGTTTTGACATTCAAAATAAAATGTTCATTTCTTTGTAGTGTGTAGCTCTGAACCGTGTTCTGTCCTATATCAGCATCATGGGCCTCGTCTAGAGAAAAACGAACTCCTTTATCTGCTGATTCACTAATTTCCATTTTGATAACATCCTTTTTAAACTGTGGGGAATTATCATTTATATCTTGAACATGAAGACTAATACGGTGAAGCTCCAACGGATCTTCAAGCACAAGTTCCTGTTTTAAAACGCACGAAGCCTTCTTGCCACAAAGCCCCTCTCTGTCAATCGTTTCAACTATAGTCAAATCTCCCGTTTTCAGATTAATGTCACAATACCGTTCGTGGTTCCCTTCGGTATCAATACGGGCCTTACGAGCGGACAGTCTGCTCGCCTCCAGCCCGAGATCCTTGGCTATATTTCCAATAACAGATCCACGTTTCATCTCCTCCGGAAAAGAAAAGCTTACTTCTCCATAGGCGGAGTGCAGCGGTAGAAGAAAGAAAGCAAAGCCGCAGACCAGGCCTGTGATTGAGATTCCTTTGTGTCCCATCCTGGGATTAAAACGTTAAAACACAATATAGCGTTGATAATACAATGAAAACAAATAGTATTCCACAAAAAGATTCAGCTTCATGAAAATAATATCCTCAAAATGTTCAAGCTATCTGACCGTGTCCAATATTTTCTGCAGAATGACGCCCGAGCACCGGAGCCTTGTTACAACGCCAGTGGGTGGAGAACTGGATCTATCCAAACACAGCTGGTGAACAGCGACACTTTGAGTACTCAACAGATATTACATTTTTTACTTACAGTTTTCTTAATGTTTTACTGACAAGTGGTTATACTGTATATAAGCCTAAGAAAGTATTAACTATTGAAAAAATAACGAGAAACACAGGAAAAAAAAATTATATGAAACCATACAAAAATACATTATTAAAATCACCACCAATCTATTTTCATCAGTTAAGATCAGGTATATTGAATATAAAATGTCAACGCATCTGCGAGAGACAACAATGAAATATATCAGATGCTGGATCCCCAGCCAGAGCAAACTCATAACTGCTATAGATGAAAACAGCATGGCAAGAAATGACGACAGTCAAACAGCGATCAATAGTAAAACCCACTGGTTTAAATGGGATTATTTACATTTCAGCACCATGGACAGCGACACAGCGAGGACTCGCTGCTCTTCAGACACTCTGACACCGCTTTTCCCATCACTCTGTTACTTATAAATACAAAGGCCCAACTGACTGGAATCATTTACTTATAGAAATCAGGGCATTAAAATCATACAGTCAATTAAAAAAATATATTTAACCTTTATTTAACTAGGCAAGTCAGTTATGAACAAATTGTTATTTACAATGACGTCCAAAGGCTACCCTAACCCGGACGATGCTGGGCCAATTGTTCCCACCCTATGGGACTCCCAATCACGACCGGATGTGATTACACCTGAATTCGAACCAGGGACTGTAGTGACGCCTCTTGCTCTGAGATGCAGTGCCTTAGACCGCTGCGCCACTCGGGAAATACCTTTTTCCAACGTTATTAACAAACTGTTTGTATTTTTAACTAGTAGAAAAGTAATTATGTGTGTATATATTATAACCAGCCTACTCAGTGTTATTAGTTGTATTAGTCTTTATATTACTTTTAGGCCTGTTAGTAGGTCTACAACAACTTTGTTTATGCTCATAATGTACGTTGAATTATTATTATTATTACTATTATTTGTATCATTATTATTATTATTTAATTGCTGTTATTATTAGACAGTAGTTGCCACATTGTTCTTGTTAATAAGTATTGTTTGTTTTTTCGGGGATGGTTTTTTCATTTCGACATTCTTTCAACCAAGAAGTTGCATCTCAAGAGATTTCATCCTGCAAAATGTCGAATAAATAAATAACTCTCCACACATAGCAGATATATTTTCTAGCCTCTTTCAGAACAGGCTTTCACTCCTCCAGCGCCAAATACATCATTGTAATGCATTGTTAGTGCGCCTCTAACCACAAAACCGTGAAGAACATACTATTTTGAGAAAAACTCCACCGATTCTATTAATAACAAAAAGAGCATTACCACATTACAACTCAAGTACACCACTTAAAATAAAGCACCTCGGGATTTCTCAAGAAAGTTGAGTGGTGATTTAAAATAATCATCTAAAACATTTCAAATATCATGAAACGAGAATAAATAACTTGCCTTGCAGTCAAACTGGGGAAATTACGACAAATAGTTTATCCAGAAAAAATAGTTTATAGAAAGGATATGATCTGCAATCGTATAATAATATAGCCTTAATCCTATCATATAGGCCTAAAATCAAATACGTATGTATAATGTATAATGTATAATTATAATTATTTACATTAAAGTCCTACCTCTGGTGACCCTTCGGAATCAAGATCTTCAGCAAAGTCTGTTGGAGTTTTTGTCAGAGTCTGGTCCCCGGGAAACGTGTTGTCATTGTAAGATGTGAGGAACTTGAAGTCACTGGTGCGCGAACCCGTCGTCAGATATGCGTCATAATTATAAGTACTGCGGAGAGTTCCCGCGCCATCCACCTCTGCGTAGTTAGGAGGGAGATACGCGCTGGGGATGGCGACCGCTCCGTCAAACAACAGTCTGGGCTTTCTCCTGAGGCAAAACCTCACGGCCAGGATGACAATAATGAATGTGAGGAAAAAGGTGGAGACGGAGACCAGAGCGATGATCAGATACGAGGTGAGTTTGGAATTGCTCTCATCATAAGAGATATCTTTCAGTTCTGGCACTTCAGCCAAGTTATCAGAAATCACTAAATACATGGTACAGGTGGCAGAGAGAGAGGGCTGTCCGTTATCAATCACTGACACAATAAGGTTCTGTTTCATGCTGTCAGATTCAGAAATGTCCCGCTGTGTCCTGATCTCTCCGCTGTGGAGACCAATAGTGAAAAGTCCCGGATCAGTGGATTTGACTATATGATAGGACAGCCAGGCGTTCTGGCCGGAGTCCGCGTCCACCGCTATCACCTTGGAAACCAGAGAGCCCCCCTGAGCAGCTTTGGGGACCAGCTCGGTCATGAAGGAGTTCCCTTCCGGGGCGGGGTATAGTATCTGAGGAGAGTTGTCATTCACATCCGTTACGAACACACTGACGGTGACGTTGCTGCTGAGCGGAGGAGAACCGTTGTCTCTGGCCACCACGTGGACTTTAAAGCTACGGAACTGCTCATAATCAAACGACCTCACAGCGTGGATCACCCCCGTGTCTCCGTTAACGGATAAAAACGAGGACACTTGGACACCGTTCACCTCACCGGGTAAGAGAGCATAAATCACTGTTCCGTTCTGTCTCCAGTCTGGGTCCCGTGCAGTAACGGAACACACCGAGGACCCGGGTTTGTTGTTTTCAGTCACGTGGGCTTTATAGGACTGTTCCATAAACACCGGTGGGTTGTCGTTGACGTCAGCTACAGATAACTGAACACTTTTAGAGGAGGACAGAGGCGGAGAGCCCTCGTCGGTAGCAGTGATTGTTATGTTGTAATCAGACACTAGTTCACGGTCCAGTTCGCCCGTGGTCACCAGAGAATAGTAGTTTTTAATGGATGGCACCAGCTTAAAAGGAACGTTTTGCTGAATGGAGCAGCGGACCTGTCGGTTATTCTCAGAGTCTCTGTCCTGTACGTTAATGATGCCCACCTCTGTACCAGGTGACGCGTTCTCAGGTATGGGGTTAGTCAGAGATTGTAGATATATCACAGGAGCGTTGTCGTTAACATCAGTGATGTCTATTATCAACGTAGAGTAGGACGCTAAGCCTAAACCATCCTTTGCACTGATCTGCATTTCATATGAAGACTCCTTTTCATAATCTACTGGCCCAACAACGGAAATCTTTCCAGTTTTATGGTCAAGAGAAAATACATTGCTATTTTCATCTGAAACATCATCAAATTCATATGTCACTTCTCCATTCACTCCGTCGTCTGCATCCGTAGCACTCACTGTAACCACTACAGTGTCTAAAGGAGAGTTTTCAGGCAGACTGGCTTTATAGACGGCCTGGCTAAACACTGGGGCATTATCGTTAGCATCCAGTACTGTGACGTGTATGAGTACAGTACCTGATCTCTGCGGAGTGCCTCCGTCTACAGCTGTGAGTAAAAATTGTATTTCATGGTTCCCTTCACGGTCTAGCTCTTTGTCTAATACTAACTCGCTGTATTTGCGTCCACCACTTTTTGTTTTGACATTCAAAATAAAATGTTCATTTCTTTGTAGTGTGTAGCTCTGAACCGTGTTCTGTCCTATATCAGCATCATGGGCCTCGTCTAGAGAAAAACGAACTCCTTTATCTGCTGATTCACTAATTTCCATTTTGATAACATCCTTTTTAAACTGTGGGGAATTATCATTTATATCTTGAACATGAAGACTAATACGGTGAAGCTCCAACGGATCTTCAAGCACAAGTTCCTGTTTTAAAACGCACGAAGCCTTCTTGCCACAAAGCCCCTCTCTGTCAATCGTTTCAACTATAGTCAAATCTCCCGTTTTCAGATTAATGTCACAATACCGTTCGTGGTTCCCTTCGGTATCAATACGGGCCTTACGAGCGGACAGTCTGCTCGCCTCCAGCCCGAGATCCTTGGCTATATTTCCAATAACAGATCCACGTTTCATCTCCTCCGGAAAAGAAAAGCTTACTTCTCCATAGGCGGAGTGCAGCGGTAGAAGAAAGAAAGCAAAGCCGCAGACCAGGCCTGTGATTGAGATTCCTTTGTGTCCCATCCTGGGATTAAAACGTTAAAACACAATATAGCGTTGATAATACAATGAAAACAAATAGTATTCCACAAAAAGATTCAGCTTCATGAAAATAATATCCTCAAAATGTTCAAGCTATCTGACCGTGTCCAATATTTTCTGCAGAATGACGCCCGAGCACCGGAGCCTTGTTACAACGCCAGTGGGTGGAGAACTGGATCTATCCAAACACAGCTGGTGAACAGCGACACTTTGAGTACTCAACAGATATTACATTTTTTACTTACAGTTTTCTTAATGTTTTACTGACAAGTGGTTATACTGTATATAAGCCTAAGAAAGTATTAACTATTGAAAAAATAACGAGAAACACAGGAAAAAAAAATTATATGAAACCATACAAAAATACATTATTAAAATCACCACCAATCTATTTTCATCAGTTAAGATCAGGTATATTGAATATAAAATGTCAACGCATCTGCGAGAGACAACAATGAAATATATCAGATGCTGGATCCCCAGCCAGAGCAAACTCATAACTGCTATAGATGAAAACAGCATGGCAAGAAATGACGACAGTCAAACAGCGATCAATAGTAAAACCCACTGGTTTAAATGGGATTATTTACATTTCAGCACCATGGACAGCGACACAGCGAGGACTCGCTGCTCTTCAGACACTCTGACACCGCTTTTCCCATCACTCTGTTACTTATAAATACAAAGGCCCAACTGACTGGAATCATTTACTTATAGAAATCAGGGCATTAAAATCATACAGTCAATTAAAAAAATATATTTAACCTTTATTTAACTAGGCAAGTCAGTTATGAACAAATTGTTATTTACAATGACGTCCAAAGGCTACCCTAACCCGGACGATGCTGGGCCAATTGTTCCCACCCTATGGGACTCCCAATCACGACCGGATGTGATTACACCTGAATTCGAACCAGGGACTGTAGTGACGCCTCTTGCTCTGAGATGCAGTGCCTTAGACCGCTGCGCCACTCGGGAAATACCTTTTTCCAACGTTATTAACAAACTGTTTGTATTTTTAACTAGTAGAAAAGTAATTATGTGTGTATATATTATAACCAGCCTACTCAGTGTTATTAGTTGTATTAGTCTTTATATTACTTTTAGGCCTGTTAGTAGGTCTACAACAACTTTGTTTATGCTCATAATGTACGTTGAATTATTATTATTATTACTATTATTTGTATCATTATTATTATTATTTAATTGCTGTTATTATTAGACAGTAGTTGCCACATTGTTCTTGTTAATAAGTATTGTTTGTTTTTTCGGGGATGGTTTTTTCATTTCGACATTCTTTCAACCAAGAAGTTGCATCTCAAGACATTTCATCCTGCAAAATGTCGAATAAATAAATAACTCTCCACACATAGCAGATATATTTTCTAGCCTCTTTCAGAACAGGCTTTCACTCCTCCAGCGCCAAATACATCATTGTAATGCATTGTTAGTGCGCCTCTAACCACAAAACCGTGAAGAACATACTATTTTGAGAAAAACTCCACCGATTCTATTAATAACAAAAAGAGCATTACCACATTACAACTCAAGTACACCACTTAAAATAAAGCACCTCGGGATTTCTCAAGAAAGTTGAGTGGTGATTTAAAATAATCATCTAAAACATTTCAAATATCATGAAACGAGAATAAATAACTTGCCTTGCAGTCAAACTGGGGAAATTACGACAAATAGTTTATCCAGAAAAAATAGTTTATAGAAAGGATATGATCTGCAATCGTATAATAATATAGCCTTAATCCTATCATATAGGCCTAAAATCAAATACGTATGTATAATGTATAATGTATAATTATAATTATTTACATTAAAGTCCTACCTCTGGTGACCCTTCGGAATCAAGATCTTCAGCAAAGTCTGTTGGAGTTTTTGTCAGAGTCTGGTCCCCGGGAAACGTGTTGTCATTGTAAGATGTGAGGAACTTGAAGTCACTGGTGCGCGAACCCGTCGTCAGATATGCGTCATAATTATAAGTACTGCGGAGAGTTCCCGCGCCATCCACCTCTGCGTAGTTAGGAGGGAGATACGCGCTGGGGATGGCGACCGCTCCGTCAAACAACAGTCTGGGCTTTCTCCTGAGGCAAAACCTCACGGCCAGGATGACAATAATGAATGTGAGGAAAAAGGTGGAGACGGAGACCAGAGCGATGATCAGATACGAGGTGAGTTTGGAATTGCTCTCATCATAAGAGATATCTTTCAGTTCTGGCACTTCAGCCAAGTTATCAGAAATCACTAAATACATGGTACAGGTTGCAGAGAGAGAGGGCTG
Organism: Thymallus thymallus; assembly: GCA_023634145.1. Taxonomy (NCBI): domain Eukaryota; kingdom Metazoa; phylum Chordata; class Actinopteri; order Salmoniformes; family Salmonidae; genus Thymallus; species Thymallus thymallus. Next base: position 679,587 of record CM042384.1, read on the forward strand.
TCCGTTATCAATCACTGACACAATAAGGTTCTGTTTCATGCTGTCAGATTCAGAAATGTCCCGCTGTGTCCTGATCTCTCCGCTGTGGAGACCAATAGTGAAAAGTCCCGGATCAGTGGATTTGACTATATGATAGGACAGCCAGGCGTTCTGGCCGGAGTCCGCGTCCACCGCTATCACCTTGGAAACCAGAGAGCCCCCCTGAGCAGCTTTGGGGACCAGCTCGGTCATGAAGGAGTTCCCTTCCGGGGCGGGGTATAGTATCTGAGGAGAGTTGTCATTCACATCCGTTACGAACACACTGACGGTGACGTTGCTGCTGAGCGGAGGAGAACCGTTGTCTCTGGCCACCACGTGGACTTTAAAGCTACGGAACTGCTCATAATCAAACGACCTCACAGCGTGGATCACCCCCGTGTCTCCGTTAACGGATAAAAACGAGGACACTTGGACACCGTTCACCTCACCGGGTAAGAGAGCATAAATCACTGTTCCGTTCTGTCTCCAGTCTGGGTCCCGTGCAGTAACGGAACACACCGAGGACCCGGGTTTGTTGTTTTCAGTCACGTGGGCTTTATAGGACTGTTCCATAAACACCGGTGGGTTGTCGTTGACGTCAGCTACAGATAACTGAACACTTTTAGAGGAGGACAGAGGCGGAGAGCCCTCGTCGGTAGCAGTGATTGTTATGTTGTAATCAGACACTAGTTCACGGTCCAGTTCGCCCGTGGTCACCAGAGAATAGTAGTTTTTAATGGATGGCACCAGCTTAAAGGGAACGTTTTGCTGAATGGAGCAGCGGACCTGTCGGTTATTCTCAGAGTCTCTGTCCTGTACGTTAATGATGCCCACCTCTGTACCAGGTGACGCGTTCTCAGGTATGGGGTTAGTCAGAGATTGTAGATATATCACAGGAGCGTTGTCGTTAACATCAGTGATGTCTATTATCAACGTAGAGTAGGACGCTAAGCCTAAACCATCCTTTGCACTGATCTGCATTTCATATGAAGACTCAGTTTCATAATCTACTGGCCCAATAACTCTTAGTTCTCCTGTTTTATGATCCAGAGAAAATACATTGTTATTTTCATCGTAAACATGGTGTAAATCATACATAACCTCGCCATTGGGTCCCTCGTCTTTATCCGTAGCACTCACTGTAACCACTACAGTGTCTAAAGGAGAGTTTTCAGGCAGACTGGCTTTATAGACGGCCTGGCTAAACACTGGGGCATTATCGTTAGCATCCAGTACTGTGACGTGTATGAGTACAGTACCTGATCTCTGCGGAGTGCCTCCGTCTACAGCTGTGAGTAAAAATGTCAATTCCTGCTGTTGTTCACGGTCTAGCTCTTTGTCTAATACTAACTCGCTGTATTTACGTCCACCACTGTTTGTATTAACATTCAGAATGAAATGTTCATTCCTTTCTAGTGTATAACTCTGAACCGTGTTCTGTCCTATATCCGCATCACGAGCCTCATCTAGTAAAAAGCGAGCTCCTTTGACGGACAATTCTGCTATTTCAATTTTAATCACTTCTTCCTTAAATTGCGGTGCGTTATCATTTATATCTTGAACATGAAGACTAATACGTTGCAGCTCTAAAGGATTCTCCAACACAAGTTCCTGTTTTAAAACACACGAAGCCTTCTTGCCACAAAGCCCCTCTCTGTCAATTCTCTCCGCAACAATCAAATCCCCGGTACTCAGATTAATGTCACAATACCGTTTACGGTTTCCTTCGGTATCAATACGGGCCTTACGAGCGGACAGTCTGCTCGCCTCCAGCCCGAGATCCTTGGCTATATTTCCAATAACAGATCCACGTTTCATCTCCTCCAGAAAAGAAAAGCTTACTTCTCCATAGGCGGAGTGCAGCGGTAGAAGAAAGAAAGCAAAGCCGCAGACCAGGCCTGTAAGCGAGGTTCCTTTGTGTCCCATCCTTAGAATGCGGTGGAGAAATCCCGTATATTTAGATCGACCGAAGTTTAACAATTCCACAGGCTGTGATATGGTTTGATGAAAATTACAACAAAATATAAACCAAGAGAATGCGCAATCTGACCAATTCCACGGCTTTCTGCGTTAGTGACAAACCCCGACAGCAGTGGGAGGAGAGGTGTATACAGTATATTCAACCTCAGCTAGCGAACAGCGACACTTAGAGTAACCTTCAGAAATTACGCATACTTTTACGTATGCATACTCATAGTATTGTATCCTATAGGCCTCTATGTTGAGGAAACGAAGCCTGTGTAAATGTGTAGAGCCGTCAATAGCCTTAGTTTACAGCCACAATGGACAGCGACCCCTAGGGACCGCCGTAGACATACACTCTCAAACTTCTCGTCTCGAGTCTATTTATATAAAGTGTTACGAGTTGGAAGCTGCTACTCTTACAGTTAAGGCTCCTTTACTTAATGAAGCGACCGAGATGGTTGGTTAGCAACAACAACAAAAAGTTGAAACACAGCCTTGTAAGAGCATTCATATCTACCAAACGACCCGACGGGCCAAAACCGGACAATCTTCGTATCAATTTAGTTTGGCTGCTATACAGATAGCCACACGCGATCCCATTGTATAGGCCTACTGTAGTTAGTACACTGAAGGGGTAGAGAGCCAGGGAGGGAAGGAGGGAGGGAGGGAAAGAGCAGCGCGTGCGTAGTACATTGGAAGCAGCTCGTGCCTGGTGCTGCACAGCGGCATACAGAGAGTAACTGTAGAACTGCACACAGCGATGACATAATGTCACCGGTCAAGTCTTAGTATTTAAATGCAAGTGATTTCTTCCAGTAAACATTAACATAATAGTTAGCTTAAGTTTACGGGTACGCGAGGCCGAGACAGTATTCTTCAAAATATAATATTTACTTTCTGTAAGGCTACGTTTCAGACACACAAAGCTTCAGCATTTCAACCCTATTATTCAACCTTCCAATGGGCTGCGCATACACTGAAGCATAGCCACCACCTGTCAATCCTCCAGCAAAAGTTATACATGAATCTATGAATATATAACACCTGACCTTTTCTCTGTGGGATCCATGACGACCTTCCTCCTCCCTGAAACGGATCCCGTGGTCGGGAAACGACGTGGGATCCATGACGACCTTCCTCCTCCCTGAAACGGATCCCGTGGTCGGGAAACGACGTGGGATCCATGACGACCTTCCTCCTCCCTGAAACGGATCCCGTGGTCGGGAAACGACGTGGGATCCATGACGACCTTCCTCCTCCCTGAAACGGATCCCGCGGTCGTGAAACGACCTGCAACGATAAAAAGCTCGTTAAATGTCATTGCTTACATATTGCTATTTGCTTGCAAATCATGGAATGTAACCGTAACGTTTAGCTTTCATATGCTTATTGTTAAAATGATATCATAATGTATTGGTCGCGGGGGAAGGAAAGGCTTGTAGCTCCAACAGTACAGTCATACCTAAAATACCTACAAATACAAACAATACACACAATGTCAGAGTCCGGAATATAACTATATATGGATATGATGGTGTTTCTACACATTATGGACAGTATATGAATAGAAAAGGTGTGTAGAGCAGTAGTTATATAGGATGAGCCTCGACTAGAGAATATACAAATCAAGCGTATACTGTATTATAACGACTTGCTAATGCAGGCTACATGGGTACAACGTTGAAGAGGGTCATAATTGAAGTTGATAATTGAAGCCTGATTGACCCACTCTCCAAAGGGACTGGTCTGGGCATGCGCTGGCTTGCTAAACTTGCATTTGGCGCCATCATACTATATTCTCGTGTAAACATGCATTTTGGGGCAAGGATGATGATACTGTGTGGTAAATGCACTGCCGGTTATCGGCTGTAAACAAAAGCACGTGTAATAACGCTGGTCCCACTGCTTGACTGTAACAGCTCTGTCTCTCTCTGTGTGTTGTGTTTCTCCAGCAGATAGCGCCTTTCACTCACAGCGCGCCAGACCAATTTCCTCAGCAAGATTCAATGCGGGCGAAACAGACGAGAGCTATTAACAATGTCTTCACACCAATTGTCACGTTGTTGGTCTAAAGCATATATACATTGTATACATTTCAGACGCGTGTTATCAAACTGTAAGTTGTTTGTTTTTGTTTTTTTTTAATTCAGGGAGATAGGAGAGTCTGTTGCATGTCTGCCCGTTGCATCATGGGGTGTGTAGCCAAACATTTCTCTGATATATTGGCGTTCACACAAATTGAATGTGCATGCCGCCACATACTTAACGTTATAATTATTCCAAAATACTGACGGCGGATCAGCACGCAAACCGTATTTGACTTCAACAGCACTACAATCTACGCAGCCATGTTCTGCAAGGTCAATGCACCTCAAATCCATGGCGTGTAGTCTGGGCATTTCCCTCAGTACAAAGCAAAGAAGCGCTTTTTGGTAGGAGGCAAATTGACATATATAGCCAAATGATTCAGGTCCATGAAGAAACACTGAGAATAGAGTAAACTATGTTATGCATATGAGCGAGAGAGAGAACAGAGAACCGAGAACATATAACAGAGACTTATATTAAACATGGTTAACTCTTCAGCCCTGCAGTCTCTGGGCTCCTTATTAGACCAGTCTCACTGGCAACTGCAGTAAAGATTGCATCAGCAGCCATTTTGTGTGGTCTAATCAGCTCTTCTAAGACCTCCCATATGTGCCCTGTCTGTTCACAGTGCCCTGACCCTTATAACCATCCAGATACAGTCAGGACAGAGGACACACACACACACACACACACACACACACACACACACACACACACACACACACACACACACACACACACACACACACACACACACACACACACACACACACACACACACACACACACACACACACACACACAAAAACATAACATATCTAACTAATGAATATGTACAAAAACATAACATATCTAACTAATTGCAGTGTCCCAGATATGCATTTACTGTGTGACGTCTAGGCTGTAACTCTTCATAGAAGCAGCTGTATCTTAATTAAATCAACAGTATGCATTGCATTCTTCATCACAACTGAAGACATCAGACACAACATCACAACACAAACACACACTCAGTCTCTTTGGATTGTGTTTATGGTAATGTTCTTGTCTGTAAGTGACTGCCCGCACCCGCCCACCGGTCTATCATCACTACTCTCGACAGGTCTGACTTGTGAATACGTGGACACCTACAAATACCTAGGCGTCTGGTTAGACTGTAAACTCTCCTTCCAGACTCACACTATCCTACCGATCCTTGACTTCAGCGATGTCATTTACAAAATAGCCTCCAACACTCTACTCAGCAAATTGGATGTAGTCTATCACAGTTCCATTCGTTTTGTTACCAAAGCCCCATATACTACCCACCACTGCGACCTGTATTCTCTCGTCTCCTGGCCCTCACTACATATTCGTCGCCAAACCCACTGGCTCCAGGTCATCTATAAGTCTTTGCTAGGTAAATCCCTGCCTTCTCTCAGCTCGCTGGTCACCATAGCAACACCCACCCGTAGCATGCGCTCCAGCAGGTATATTTCACTGGTCATCCCCGAAGCCAACACCTCCTTTGGCCGCCATTCCTTCCAGTTCTCTGCTGCCAATGACTGGAACGAACTGCAAAAATCCTTGAAGCTGGAGACTACCATCTCCCTCACTAACTTTAAGCATCAGCTGTCAAAGCTGCTTATCGATCACTGCACCTGTATACAGCCCTTCTGTAAATAGCCCACCCTACTACCTCATCCCCATATTTATTTTAGCTCATTTTGCACCACAGTATCTCTATTTGCACATCATCATCTGCACATTTATCAGTCCAGTGTTAATGCTAATTAACTATTAACTATACTATTTATTGCCTTCCTAACCTTACTACATTCTGCACTACATTTTGCACTCTGTATATATATTCTCTATTGTGTTATTGACTGTATGTTTGTTTACTGTGTAACTCTGTGTTGTTTTTGTCGCACTGCCTTGCTTTGTCTTGGCCAGGTCGCAGTTGTAAATGAGAACTTGTTCTCAACTAGTTCTCAACTACCTGGTTAAATAAAGGTGAAATAAAACCTACCTGGTTAAATAAAGGTGATATAAAACCTACCTGGTTAAATAAAGGTGATATAAAACCTACCTGGTTAAATAAAGGTGAAATAAAACCTACCTGGTTAAATAAAGGTGAAATAAAACCTACCTGGTTAAATAAAGGTGAAATAAAACCTACCTGGTTAAAGAAAGGTGAAATAAAACCTACCTGGTTAAATAAAGGTGAAATAAAACCTACCTGGTTAAATAAAGGTGAAATAAAACCTACCTGATTAAAGAAAGGTGAAATAAAACCTACCTGGTTAAAGAAAGGTAAAATAAAACCTACCTGGTTAAATAAAGGTGAAATAAAACCTACCTGGTTAAATAAAGGTGATATAAAACCTACCTGGTTAAATAAAGGTGAAATAAAACCTACCTGGTTAAATAAAGGTGAAATAAAACCTACCTGGTTAAATAAAGGTGATATAAAACCTACCTGGTTAAATAAAGGTGAAATAAAACCTACCTGGTTAAATAAAGGTGATATAAAACCTACCTGGTTAAATAAAGGTGAAATAAAACCTACCTGGTTAAATAAAGGTGATATAAAACCTACCTGGTTAAATAAAGGTGAAATAAAACCTACCTGGTTAAATAAAGGTGAAATAAAACCTACCTGGTTAAATAAAGGTGAAATAAAACCTACTTGGTTAAATAAAGGTGAAATAAAACCTACCTGGTTAAATAAAGGTGAAATAAAACCTACCTGGTTAAATAAAGGTGAAATAAAACCTACCTGGTTAAATAAAGGTGAAATAATAAATATAATAATACTGGAGTGACCGTCAGTCACACACTGACTCTCCATCTCTCCATCTCTCCATCTCTCCATCTCTCCAGACACAATGTGAGTTTACGTCAGTCACTTAACGTTCTGCCTGTCTCATCCTCCACCTCTCTCTCAGACTCTCAGACACTGTATTTCCCTCGGGCGAGGTTTGGTGCTGCTTTGCTGCAGTGGATTTATACAGACATTAATCTCCCCGTCTGTGTTGCTGTGGTCGTGTCTCCGACCTGCATTGTTTGCTTCTCTCAGCAGGATGTTGTTCTTGCTGAGTCACTGCGGCTGGAGGGCTGGCTGACCCCAACATGACATCCCCCACCACACCCCCAAACCCTTACGTCTTGAAACATTATATCACAATCACTCAAACTCCAAGTACTCAAACCCCCTACAGTATACATTCACACCCCAATGAACAAATAATATCTTAACAGAAATGAAAAGCAACCATATAATTGTTATGTTGAATGATCTGGGAGTATTAGTAGGGAGACATGCTAGTGAAATGTTTCAGCCATTGATATATATACATTTCACAGAACCTCAGGTTAGAACACTCCTTCTTCCCTTCTCCACAATCTCTCTCTCCATTTTCAGGGTTTGTTGCAGTTAGCTGAAGGGTTGGAGTCATTCAGGGCCTTTTTATTTGAATTCTCTAAAAACCAGTCCTACTATTCATTGTTGTTGTATGGGACTAAATGGGCTCCTATTCATCTCTGCAGATGACATACCAGAGGATCATGGTTGTGTAGAAGAGAGACCAGACTCCCCTGTTAGTGCAGCAGCCTATTGCTAGTAGTGCTGGAGGTCTGTTAATTCTGCCTCAATGCATATTTAAATTAATTAACTGGAGCGGCTTACTACTCTACAGACCAAATGCTGCTGGCTACGCTTTTTTCCCCCTCGCTTGTATCTTTGTTTGTTTTACTGAGTGAGTTGAAATGAGACAAAATGCAGAAATTATGAATGGCCAGGACCCCCTTGTGAATGCTCTGGGGAGAGCTAAGATGTTGTTCCCACGCATGTAGACCAGGATGTCTGTGAGTGTAAGTTTGTTTGGTTAGTGGTGTGTCTGGAACACATTATGTAGTGGTTAGTGGTGTGTCTGGAACACATTATGTAGTGGTTAGTGGTGTGTCTGGAACACATTATGTAGTGGTTAGTGGTGTGTCTGGAACACATGGTGTTTGTTTGGTTAGTGGTGTGTCTGGAACACATTATGTAGTGGTTAGTGGTGTGTCTGGAACACATTATGTAGTGGTTAGTGGTGTGTCTGGAACACATTATGTAGTGGTTAGTGGTGTGTTTGGAACACATGGTGTTTGTTTGGTTAGTGGTGTGTCTGGAACACATTATGTAGTGGTTAGTGGTGTGTCTGGAACACATGGTGTTTGTTTGGTTAGTGGTGTGTCTGGAACACATGGTGTAGTGGTTAGTGGTGTGTCTGGAACACATGGTGTTTGTTTGGTTAGTGGTGTGTCTGGAACACATGGTGTAGTGGTTAGTGGTGTGTCTGGAACACATGGTGTAGTGGTTAGTGGTGTGTCTGGAACACATGGTGTTTGTTTGGTTAGTGGTGTGTCTGGAACACATGGTGTAGTGGTTAGTGGTGTGTCTGGTACACATGGTGTAGTGGTTAGTGGTGTGTCTGGAACACATGGTGTTTGTTTGGTTAGTGGTGTGTCTGGAACACATGGTGTAGTGGTTAGTGGTGTGTCTGGAACACATGGTGTAGTGGTTAGTGGTGTGTCTGGAACACATGGTGTAGTGGTTAGTGGTGTGTCTGGAACACATGGTGTAGTGGTTAGTGGTGTGTCTGGTACACATGGTGTAGTGGTTAGTGGTGTGTCTGGAACACATGGTGTAGTGGTTAGTGGTGTGTCTGGAACACATGGTGTAGTGGTTAGTGGTGTGTCTGGAACACATGGTGTAGTGGTTAGTGGTGTGTCTGGAACACATGGTGTTTGTTTGGTTAGTGGTGTGTCTGGAACACATGGTGTAGTGGTTAGTGGTGTGTCTGGAACACATGGTGTAGTGGTTAGTGGTGTGTCTGGAACACATGGTGTAGTGGTTAGTGGTGTGTCTGGTACACATGGTGTAGTGGTTAGTGGTGTGTCTGGAACACATGGTGTAGTGGTTAGTGGTGTGTCTGGAACACATGGTGTTTGTTTGGTTAGTGGTGTGTCTGGAACACATGGCACCCATCCTGCCTTCCTGGTCCCCAACTGTTTCCACCCTCCACCTCTGCACAATAAGTTTATCAGGAGGCTGTTGCCATGGAGACTGTCCCCTACTGGTGGTAACCATAGAAACCTAATTGTCTGGCTCCCACAGGGGGTGAGGGGAGGAGAGGGTTGTTTTGGCAGTTATGAACCCTTGAACTCTCTTTTCCCTTGTCTCCCTCCCCTCTCCAAGATGCAGGATGAAAGAGAGAGTGAGAGAGAGAGAGGGAGAGAGAGAAAGAGAGAGAGAAAGACAGAGAGACAGAAAATGAGAGAGGAGGGTGAACGATGATGAGCAACAATCATTGTCTGCAGCTCAGACCCAGATGACAGGAAGCAGAGAAAGCTCCCTGATCTTTACAAGCTTCCTGCTTGATACACAGCCATTAATCACTGAGCTACAACATTGTATTGTTTTAGTGATTCACCATAGTGAAGGTGTATTTCTGTATTGTTTTAGTGATTCACCATAGTGAAGGTGTATTTCTGTATTGTTTTAGTGATTCACCATAGTGAAGGTGTATTTCTGTATTGTTTTAGTGATTCACCATAGCGAAGGTGTATTTCTGTATTGTTTTAGTGATTCACCATAGTGAAGGTGTATTTCTGTATTGTTTTAGTGATTCACCATAGTGAAGGTGTATTTCTGTATTGTTTTAGTGATTCACCTTAGTGAAGGTGTATTTCTGTATTGTTTTAGTGATTCACCATAGTGAAAGTGTATTTCTGTATTGTTTTAGTGATTCACCATAGTGAAGGTGTATTTCTGTATTGTTTTAGTGATTCACCATAGTGAAGGTGTATTTCTGTATTGTTTTAGTGATTCACCATAGTGAAGGTGTATTTCTGTATTGTTTTAGTGATTCACCATAGTGAAGGTGTATTTCTGTATTGTTTTAGTGATTCACCATAGTGAAGGTGTATTTCTGTATTGTTTTAGTGATTCACCATAGTGAAGGTGTATTTCTGTATTGTTTTAGTGATTCACCATAGTGAAGGTGTATTTCTGTATTGTTTTAGTGATTCACCATAGTGAAGGCGTAGGCTCAGGTCTTCTGGGTCTATGTTTTGGGTTGGATACGTTTTTCAATTTCTTTCTTCGGTTTTCTGTTTGAAAATGTTAGATTTGATAAGAAGCTGAGAGGTCAAATATACTGTTTAGATTTTCTACTGCCAAGTTTACACCTTCACAATTACAGTGAAATGTTTTGTCAAGGAAATTGTCTAGAAGGGATTGAATTTGCTGTTGCCTAATAGTTTTTTGGTAGATTTCAATACTACTTTCCTTCCATCTATAGCATTTCTTAATATTATTAAGTTCCTTTGACTTTGATGCCTCATGGTTGAGCATAGCTCTGTTCAAGTAGAGTGTGATTTTGCTGTGATCTGATAGGGGTGTCAGTGGGCTGACTGTGAACGCTCTGAGAGACTCTGGGTTGAGGTCAGTGATAAAGTAGTCTACAGTACTACTGCCAAGACATGAGCTATATGTGTACCTACCATAGGAGTCCCCTTGAAGCCTACCATTGACTATGTACAGACCCAGTGTCCGACAGAGCTGCAGGAGTTGTGACCCGTTTTTGTTGGTTATGTTGTCGTTGATGTGTCTAGTGGGGCATATGGGGGAGGGAATGCTGTCACCTCCAGGTAGGTGTTTGTCCCCCTGTGTGCTGAGGGTGTCAGGTTCTTGACCAGTTCTGGCATTTAGGTCGCCACAGACTAGTACATGTCCCTGGACCTGGAAATGGTTGATCTCCCCCTCAAGGATGGAGAAGCTGTCATCATTAAAGTATGGGGATTCTAGTGGGGGGATATAGGTAGCACACAGGAGGACATTTTACTCTGTTGAGATAATTTCCTTATTAATTTCTAGCCAGATGTAAAATGTTCCTGTTTTGACTAATTTAATAGAGTGGGTTAGGTCTGTTCTATACCAAATTAACATACTCCCTGAGTCTCCTCCCTGTTTCACACCTGGTAGTTTGGTGGATGGGACTACCAGCTCTCTGTAATCTAGAGGGCAACCAGTGGGTCCGTCACCTTTATACCATGTTTCTTGTAGGATGATTATTTCCAATTTCTTTGATGAAGTATACATTTTTTGACTATGTTTGTTTACTGTGTAACTCTGTGTTGTTGTTTTTGTCGCACTGCTTTGCTTTGTCTTGGCCAGGTCGCAGTTGCAAATGAGAACTTGTTCTCAACTGACCTACCTGGTTAAATAAAGGTGAAATAAAATAAATAAAAAAAAGTCTGGGTTCTTGCTCTTTAGGCCAAAGGCAGATGACCTCAGACCTTGTATATTCCAGGATGAGATAGTGAAAGCTTTGTGTTCCATAGTGTCTAGTGTTGTTTTTGTGGGGTTTAGACCTGGACCATTACAGTAAAGGTGAGCAGAGCATGTTGAGCATCTGATACATACCTCTTAGGTCGCAGGATGGTGCTTGGACGGGTGTAATAGTGGGGGTTGGGTCTGTTGCTCTGCTCAACATGCTTGGGCATATGTCCTGCTGTCATGTTGAGGTCCTTGCCGCAGGGGCGGGGAGCATGGGGTTGTCTCACTACAGTCCAGAGTGCAGATATGTCTCTCTCCACCTCCAGCTCTCCAGGTCTAAATAAGGGGGGGTTGTTGTGCTGGACTTTTGTCTGGGTCTGTGCTGACTGGAGTGTAATCACCTGCTGTTCCAGCTCCACCTGCCTTACATCCAGCTGGGTGAATTTATCCTTCATTTCAATGAGGGAGTAGTACTCTGTGCTGGGAGGTTGGCTTTCCACTTGGGGTTGCTCGTCTGTGGCACTATATAATGGAGAGGTCTGGTCTGACCCACTCGGGGTGGATGTATCTTTCTCAAGTGAGGGCTTCTCCTGCTGAGCTATTTCTTTGATTAGGTGAAAGTCCAGCTGAAACTGTTTGGGGTTTCCCTGTACCAATACTGTTACAGACTTATAGAGATTTATATTTGCTGACTCAGAGTCCTCGTTGTCTAATATAGTTTCCACCCATCGGTAACACCCCCTCTCTTAACAGACAGAGGGGTAGTGTGCTAATATAGCCCTGTGCCATGCCAGGGAATGGTCTGTGTGGATAAGGTTTCTTATGTTCCCATTTTCATAACAGTCAGCAAAAAGTGTCTCTTCAATTTGTACTCTTTTCATGTCTTATCATTCTTTACATACAGAGGGTTCTGTCTCTGTCTCTCTCTCTGTATCTCTCAATGTCTCTCTCTCTCTCTCTCTCGCTCTCTGTCTGTCTCTCTCTCTGTCTGTCTCTCTCTCTGTCTGTCTCTCTCGCTCTCTCCCACACTCTCTGTCTCTCTCTCTGTATCTCTCAATGTCTCTCTCTCTCGCTCTCGTTCTCTCTCTGTTTCCAAACAAGCTGCAAAATGTGTCTTATTTTTATGAAAGAAAACTTTATTTAGTGATTTATTAACAAAACACATTACCACTGTATCCATTTAGGTAAAATAAAAAAACAGAAAGAAATGCAATTTCACAATTGTACAGTGATAGTAGAAGAGCATCTGCCTAGTAGGCCAGGATGGTAGGCCAGGATGGTAGGCCAGGACAGCACCATCATTGGTCACCACCATACTCTAAATAAAGAGTGTGAGCCTCACTAACACAAGCATACACTACATATACCATTTTTACATTGGAGTTTTTCTGTCATGTTTTATTTTTTATTTTTTTTGAAAGGGGGTGAAAGGTAAAAGGTCACAGGATCATACATATTTCAGTTACAATATTAGTGTTAGGTAGATCATCATGTCAAAGCCGGACACAAAACGTATTATTTTATTTAGTTTTTTCTCATTTTCTTTTCATTGCTTGTTCTCAAAAAACGAAAATGATATTTTGTTAAAACAGAATGAACAGAGTTGCATTCAAGGCCATCACACTATAGAGGTTTAGTTAACGTATAACACCACTGTGGAGCGAGGATGTAATTTGCAGAAGATGCATGGTAGAGACAGTACACACAAATATCTCCTTTGCAAGTCAGGAAGTAAAATTAAAATACAAAATAATAAAATCATAGCCATCTATTTCTATAGATATATATATTTCTCTATATACTATGTTTCCTTTGAGACTTACATGCAGCAGTCACTTTAGTGGAGTGAAGTCATATTGAGCTGCAAAACATGGGGGGTGTGGCAACAACTTACAGGCAAGGGAAAGGGGAACCAATAGAAGCAGGGCTGAAGCATGTCTCCGCCCCTTTACAAAACCTCCTGAGAGAGGATTGGTGGGGTAGAGCTGTGGGGTGGGAATCCTTAGATGCTTTTATTTATTAATTAATAATGTAGTAATTCAGCTATACATCATATTTATTAATGCAAAGTCCATGTATGAAAAGCAAGTCTAAATCTACATGTATTGTGTACAACGGGTTTTGATTCACCAATCATAATCAATCAATTTGGGTATATATGTTTGCCCAGGAACATGGAAGATAGGGTTAGCTCTCGGCACCATGTCCCAGACCTCCACCCCATCCCTGTCCCCTCCCACCTCGTCCCCTCTCGCCAGTGACCACAAACAGGAATGAACAGCGTAGTATTCACAAGTTAAAAGCATTCAACTGTTTTGTACTTAGAGGCATCTGATATTAGCTCACAGAATACTGGATCCCCGGCCCCGACTGGGTTCTTCAGGCCTCATCCATATTACTGATCCCAGCACACCACAAGGTTCAGGCCAGTCCATGGCAGAAAAATAGAGAGACAGAAGGAGAAGAGGTGGGTTGGACAAGCAGAAGCACTGCAGATCAGTTAAAGCTAACAAAACAGAGTAGGACATCGTGGCTCTTCTCCAAGAACAAATAAAAAGAGAAAAATATTCAGAAATGTCATCATCATCATCATCATCACGTGAAGAAGCAGTCTGGGGTTGGGGTCTGGAATGAGGTAAGGCTGGGGTTGGGGTCTGGGATGAGGTAAGGCTGGGGTTGGGGTCTGGGATGAGGTAAGGCTGGGGTTGGGGTCTGGGATGAGGTAAGGCTGGGGTTGAGGGTCTGGAATGAGGTAAGGCTGGGGTTGGGGTCTGGGATGAGGTAAGGCTGGGGTTGGGGTCTGGGATGAGGTAAGGCTGGGGTTGGGGTCTGGGATGAGGTAAGGCTGGGGTTGAGGGTCTGGGATGAGGTAAGGCTGGGGTTGGGGTCTGGGATGAGGTAAGGCTGGGGTTGAGGGTCTGGGATGAGGTAAGGCTGGGGTTGAGGATCTGGGATGAGGTAAGGCTGGGGTTGAGGGTCTGGGATGAGGTAAGGCTGGGGTTGAGGATCTGGGATGAGGTAAGGCTGGGGTTGAGGGTCTGGGATGAGGTAAGGCTGGGGTTGAGGATCTGGGATGAGGTAAGGCTGGGGTTGGGGTCTGGGATGAGGTAAGGCTGGGGTTGAGGGTCTGGGATGAGGTAAGGCTGGGGTTGGGGTCTGGGATGAGGTAAGGCTGGGGTTGAGGATCTGGGATGAGGTAAGGCTGGGGTTGAGGGTCTGGGATGAGGTAAGGCTGGGGTTGAGGATCTGGGATGAGGTAAGGCTGGGGTTGAGGATCTGGGATGAGGTAAGGCTGGGGTTGAGGGTCTGGGATGAGGTAAGGCTGGGGTTGAGGATCTGGGATGAGGTAAGGCTGGGGTTGAGGGTCTGGGATGAGGTAAGGCTGGGGTTGAGGGTCTGGGATGAGGTAAGGCTGGGGTTGAGGGTCTGGGATGAGGTAAGGCTGGGGTTGAGGATCTGGGATGAGGTAAGGCTGGGGTTGAGGATCTGGGATGAGGTAAGGCTGGGGTTGAGGGTGGAAAGGTCAGGGGAGAGATCATCTCTAGCTAGAGACACTCCTGCTAAGGTTCCAACTGAGCCCTGATCAACAAACGAGATCACAGGCCAACTCAGCTGGACTCCTCTCTTTCATTGTCAAGAGAATCTGAAGAGTGTTCCTCCTTTCTCTCATTCCCTCTTTCTCTCTCTTCGCATTGAGCTGTTGGCTGCTTTGAGAGAGAGAGGGATCCCATTGTCCCAAAATAGAGTATTGAGCGGACCAACCAGGAGTAACTGCTGGGTCGATCCGGAGGGACTAGATCTACAGTACCAGTCTATACTGCCGGAGAGACTAGATCTACAGTACAAGTCTATACTGCCGGAGAGACTAGATCTACAGTACAAGTCTATACTGCCGGAGGGACTAGATCTACAGTACAAGTCTATACTGCCGGAGGGACTAGATCTACAGTACCAGTCTATACTGCCGGAGGGACTAGATCTACAGTACCAGTCTATACTGCCGGAGGGACTAGATCTACAGTACCAGTCTATACTGCCGGAGAGACTAGATCTACAGTACCAGTCTATACTGCCGGAGGGACTGTTGGGGAAAAAGCTTGCGTTCTGTATTAAACACATTGTTGTCTCTCCAGGTCTCAGGTGTTCTCAGTGTCCAGGTGTGTGTGTGTGTGTCATTGACAGCCATGTTTTCCTTGCCGTCTCAGGGAACTCTGACTGATAGAGAACACGATAGGAAGCTGCTGCAGCAGTGTCATGTTAGCCTTTAGCCTCAGCTTTAGCGACTCTCTCCTGTGCTATTTACAAGTCCAGCTCTAAATCACAAACATTTAGCTCTTTCTGTGTCCTCTTCAATTTACTTTATTTTATTCTTCCTGACATTTGCTTTTTTTGCTCTTTTTCCGAGGCTGGCACAGAGCTGTTTTCTTCTCGTCCTCAGATGTTCTTTTCCTCTCAAAGAAATTACAACATGGTGGGAAAGGGTAAAACTGAGCTGCCAACGTATCCGTGGGAGAGAGGGGGAATAGCAGAGGGTGAGGGGAGACAGTAGCTCTTGTCCCCTTGCTGAGAGGAATGGGGAGGGTATTGTTTGGCTCAGGGTGTATAGGCAGGCACCAGGGGGCATGAAGGAAAATGCATCAATACATTTTTTCTCAGCAAGGCATTATTAATCAGTTACCCAAGACAGGGATTTGGAGGAGACTGTAAACTACAGTAATCTTGGTAAGGCCATATTTTTATCAGAGACAGTTAGAAAGACCTGGGCTATTATCTTTGTTCCCGGGGTGGATATTGAGCGGACTACAGCAGTTTGACTTTGTCTGCCTGTCTGTGTTACTGAGCCAGAGATGATGAAGTTGAACTGGGGATCTCTCTTTTCACCTGTTGTCTCAAATACTTGTATGGTTGGTACCTCTGATTTAACAGCTCCCTTTCCATCTCTTCCTCTTCCTCCTCCGCTACTCGTCATCATCCTTTCCCTTCTCCTTCTTTTCCTTCTTCTCCTTCTTCTTCTTCTTCTTCTTCTTGGCCTCCTCCTTCTTGCCGAAGCTGATGAAGTTGCTCTTGTCGTCCTCGCCTCCCTGCTGGCGGATAGAGATGATGGCGGGGGATCCGGGGATGATGAAGGCTTCGGGGGGGACCTCACCGGGCTTCAGGTGCTGGGGGAGCCCACCGGGACCACCGGCGCCGTAACGGAAGTGCCAGCTGTTGCTATCCACTCCGGCTCCTGTGGGGGGGGACGTCTCTCCACCCTCAGCATCTAGAGAGAGAGAGAGAGAGAGAAAGATGAGGGGTTATTAATGTTGAGATAGAATCATCCATCTCATCTTTAGTGTATAAAGGGGGGTCATTGTCATTGTCATGGACACTTCACAGAAAAGACTGAGAAACCTGTGCCATATCAGACTGCATCCTTTGGCAATGCACCATGACCCACAGTCCACACCGTGCTGCATCGAACACCACAGCAGTACTCTGATCACCCTGACTCCCACTGGGATGTAACTAATCCACAGAAACAGCCATAACACCCCTCAAAAAGAAGGGGTGGCGACTCAGAATGCATGTTTCAAATGCTTCCACTAGTAAGCTGCTATACAGAATCAAAGCGTCTGTCATGCCTGTCCTCGCCACGTCTAGCGTCCCCGATTGCTGCTGTGCGATAAGACATGAATCACTCAATCACGCCGGGAGAGTCAGGGAAAGGTCAGGGAAAGGTCAGGGAATAAAGGCATTAGAAAGGAAAGCCAACAAGCAGTTTACAGACTGAGTGCTTGTTCTGGGAGATGACTGCACTTTTACTACCATCACAACAAGCAGTTTACAGCCGTGTGTGTGAGTGTGTGTGTGTGTGTGTGTGTGTGTGTGTGTCTGTGTGTGTGTGTGTGTGTGTGTGTGTGTGTGAAATGTATTTATGAAGCCCTTTTTACATCAGCCCATGTCACAAAGTGCTATACAGAAACCCAGCCTAAAACCCCAAACAGCAAGCAATGCAGATGTAGAAGCACGGTGGCTAGGAAAAACTCCCTAGAAAGGCAGGAACCGAGGAAGAAATCTAGAGAGGAACCAGGCTCTGAGTGGTGGCCAGTCCTCTTCTGGCTGTGCCGGGTGGAGATTATAAGAGTACATGGCCATTAAGGCCAGATCGTTCTTCAAGATTTTCAAATGTTCATAAATGGCCAGCAGGGTGTGTGCTTGCGTGTGTGTGTGTGTGTGTTTGCAACATGTGTCAGTAAGTAGCTTCAACAACAGTGAACTAAACCCTCTCCAACACTCAGTATTTTAAGTGGTCTCCAGTTAGTTAAACGATGCTGTACTCAGGGCTTTGAGACAGACAGGTGTGACACAGCCTTTCTAAACTGCCTCTGTCTCTAGACACATCTCATGACTCACTGCAGGAGAGCAGAGCGACTCTTGGCTCAGCTCTCAGCTCTCCCCTCCCGACCCCATCAGTCTGCCCAAGGAGAGACCGCACTCCTTTGAACACATAAATAATACAATTAAAGGGGTGAGAGTGCACACATAACTAGCTCCTCAATTAAGGATATGGGGATGGTGGAGGTGATTGGTCGGTCAAGCATTCACTGTGACTATGTGTTACTCAAAGAGTGTGTGTGTGTGTGTGTGTTGACGACCCAGGGTGTTTTGTAACACACCAACTTGAAGACCCAGGGATCCAGAGAGGACTGTTCTAACTACTACCCCTAATATGTGTTCTCAGTCCCCTAACACACATAAACCGAGGTGTGTACACACAAACACTAGCAAAACACACCCCACACCACTTTGCGTGGAAGCCCATTCACTGTCCTCCCATACCCAGCCTCTATTGGACAGTTAGGAGTGCCTGTCACATGTCCTGACCTGCTCTGGTATAGTCAAAGTACTTTCAGCTCAAATTCCCATCAACATAGCTTTTTTTATTGACAGATGTGCTAAAGGCAGCCTAAATACTTGGAAACATACATGTAAAGAAGAACGGGACAACTAGGTTTTAAGGAATATGAAGCACCCCATGGGACAGAGAGTCAGTTTTCATCAGCCAGTACATCTAGCAAGAACAGGAAAAAAAAAAAACAGATCTAGCCTTCCTCCACCACCACCACCTCCACCAACACCTCCACCACCTCCACCACCACCAACTCCACCACCACCACCACTACCACCTCCACCACCTCCATCACCTCCACCATCACATCCACTACCATCATCTCCACCTCCACCACCTCCACCACCATCACCTCCACCATCACATCCACCACCATCATTAAAGGGTTAAGGTCAGGGTTAGGGGGAAGTGTTAGCTAACATGCTAAGTCGTTGCAAAGTAGTTAAAAATGATGTGTGAGTTACTCTTTAGGTAAAACCCGTCTGAGTTATACGCCTGCCCATCCACCAACCACAGTACTTTAGTTTTTGTCTTATGTAACCATACTAAACGTAACATATCATACTAATTTGACTGTTTTGTATTGACGTGTACTATGTTACGTCTAGTCTATGAGACCAGACTGTATTCCCCCTCTCATACAAAGCCCTCTTTCTCTACTCTTCTGCCCTACATTGTACTTCCCTTAAAGAATTTAAAAGGAAAGGACTGGTGTAAGAAATATGGCGGAAACTCTCTCTAACCAACGCTCAAACCAATCCAATGCTTTTTAAATGCATGGAGAGGAGTAAACAAGGAAACATTATAGAGAATATTCTCACTACTACCGGACATCTTGTCTGTGAGAGGGCACATACCACAGAACGGCCAACAGACAGACACTATAGTTCCAGCAGTCACATAGTCCTACTTCTCACCTCCTGTTCAAACCAGGAGTGCTATCTGACCTCCACTAATTGTGACATCAGAGCCGTGAGTCAAACAGAAAGACAGAAGATGAGGACAGTAGGAGAGGAGGAGTAGACACTGTCACGTCACGTCACGTCAGCGCTCTCTCGCTCTCTCGCTCTCTCTCTCTCTCTCTCTCTCTCTCTCTCTCTCTCTCTCTCTCTCTCTCACACTCTCTCTCACACTCTCTCTCACACTCTCTCTCACACTCTCCCAGACTCAGATAGTGAGATAGTCAGATTCATTTGCTGTGAGAGATGCCACTTATCTGACTCCCAGACAACATTGTAATCCAATTCTGCTCTTTAAAAGGGAAAACGATAAGCAAAAGGAGGAATGAGAGGAGAAAAGGAAAGACAGCAATCCTAGAAAGTTGCCAGGTATTTACTCTAAAATGCCTTTGCTCAGATTTCCTGCCCCTGAGCCTCAATTAG
>CM042384.1:701734-796734 GCA_023634145.1 Thymallus thymallus
CTCTCCTTCTCCCTCACTCCCTCTCTCCTTCTCCCTCTGTCCCTCTCTCCTTCTCCCTCTGTCCCTCTCTCCTTCTCCCTCACTCCCTCTCTCCTTCTCCCTCACTCCTTCTCCCTCACTCCCTCTCTCCTTTTCCCTCACTCTCACTCCCTCTCTCCTTCTCCCTCACTCCCTCTCTCCTTCTCCCTCACTCCCTCTCTTCGTCTCCCTCTCTCCTTCTTCCTCACTCGCTCTCTCCCTCTCTCCTTCTCCCTCAGTCCCTCTCTCCTTTCCCTCACTCCCTCTCTCCTTCTCCCTCTCTCCTTCTCCCTCACTCCCTCTCTCCTTCTCCCTCACTCCCTCACCCTCACTCCCTCTCTCCTTCTCCCTCACTTCCTCTCTCCTTCTCCCTCTCTCCTTCTCCCTCTCTCCTTCTCCCTCACTCCCTCTCTCCTTCTCCCTCACTCCCTCTCTCCTTCTCCCTCACTCCCTCTCTTCTTCTCCCTCTCTCCTTCTTCCTCACTCGCTCTCTCCTTCTCCCTCACTCCCTCTCTCCTTCTCCCTCACTCCCTCTCTCCTTCTCCCTCACTCCCTCTCTCCTACTCCCTCTCGCCTTCTCCCTCACTCCCTCTCCTTCTCCCTCACTCCCTCTCTCCTTTTCCCTCACTCCCTCTCTCCTTCTCCCTCTCTCCTTCTGCCTCACTCCCTCTCTTCTTCTCCCTCACTCCCTCTCTCCTTCTCCCTCACTCCCTCTCTCCTTCTCCCTCACTCCCTATCTCTTACTCCCTCACTCCCTCTCTCCTTCTCCCTCACTCTCTCTCCTTCTCCCTCTCTCCTCTCCCTCACTCCCTCTCTCCTTCTCCCTCACTCCCTCTCTCCTTCTGCCTCACTCTCTCTCTCCTTCTCCCTCTCTCCCTCTCTCCTACTCCCTCACTCCCTCTCTCCTTTTCCCTCACTCCCTCTCTCCTTCTCCTCTCACTCCCTCTCTCCTTCTCCCTCACTCCCTCTCCCTCACTCCCTCTCTCCTTCTCCCTCACTCCCTCTCTTCTTCTCCCTCTCTCCTTCTCCCTCACTCCCTCTCTCCTTCTCCCTCAATCCCTCTCTCCTTCTCCCTCACTCCCTCTCTCCTTCTCCCTCACTCCCTCCCTCTCTCCTTCTCCCTCACTCCCTCTCTCCTTCTCCCTCACTCCCTCTCTCCTTCTCCCTCACTCCCTCTCTTCTTCTCCCTCTCTCCTTCTTCCTCACTCGCTCTCTCCTTCTCCCTCACTCCCTCTCTCCTTCTCCCTCACTCCCGCTCTCCTTCTCCCTCGCTCCCTCTCTCCTACTCCCTCTCGCCTTCTCCCTCACTCCCTCTCCTCCTCCCTCACTCCCTCTCTCCTTCTCCCTCACTCCCTCTCTCCTTCTCCCTCTCTCCTTCTGCCTCACTCCCTCTCTCCTTCTCCCTCACTCCCTCTCTCCTTCTCCCTCACTCCCTCTCTCCTTCTCCCTCTCTCCTTCTCCCTCACTCCCTATCTCCTACTCCCTCACTCCCTCTCTCCTTCTCCCTCAATCCCTCTCTCCTTCTCCCTCACTCTCTCTCTCCTTCTCCCTCTCTCCTTCTCCCTCACTCCCTCTCTCCTTCTCCCTCACTCCCTCTCTCCTTCTCCCTCTCTCTCTCCTTCTCCCTCTCTCCTTCTCCCTCACTCCCTCTCTCCTTCTCCCTCACTCCCTCTCTCCTTCTCCCTCACTCCCTCTCTCCTTCTCCCTCACTCCCTCTCTCCTTCTCCCTCACTCCCTCTCTTCTTCTCCCTCTCTCCTTCTTCCTCACTCGCTCTCTCCTTCTCCCTCACTCCCTCTCTCCTTCTCCCTCACTCCCGCTCTCCTTCTCCCTCACTCCCTCTCTCCTACTCCCTCTCACCTTCTCCCTCACTCCCTCTCCTTCTCCCTCACTCCCTCTCTCCTTCTCCCTCACTCCCTCTCTCCTTCTCCCTCTCTCCTTCTGCCTTACTCCCTCTCTCCTTCTCCCTCACTCCCTCACTCCTTCTCCCTCACTCCCTCTCTCCTTCTCCCTCTCTCCCTCTCTCCTTCTCCCTCACTCCCTCTCTCTATCTCCTACTCCCTCACTCCCTCTCTCCTTCTCCCTCAATCCCTCTCTCCTTCTCCCTCACTCTCTCTCTCCTTCTCCCTCTCTCCTTCTCCCTCACTCCCTCTCTCCTTCTGCCTGACTCCCTCTCTCCTTCTCCCTCTCTCTCTCCTTCTCCCTCTCTCCTTCTCCCTCTCTCCCTCTCTCCTTCTCCCTCACTCCCTCTCTCCTTCTCCCTCACTCCCTCTCTCCTTCTACCTCTCTCCCTCTCTCCTTCTCCCTCTCTCCTTCTCTCCTTCTCCCTCTCTCCTTCTCCCTCACTCCCTCTCTCCTCTCCCTCACTCCCTCTCCCTCACTCCCTCCCTCTCTCCTTCTCTCTCTCTCTCTCTCTCTCTCCTTCTCCCTCACTCCCTCCCTCCACCCTCTGTTTGCTCTCTCTATCTACAGTATCTCTGCTTCTCTCTCGACACTCAGTTCAGGGCTATGAATGGTTGCCGTGGAAACTGCATCCTCCAGTGAAGCGGTAGGACTTGGGCGTCACAGTGACAGTACTGATGCTGATGGAGAATAATGCTGCAAGCTTTCTTACTCTCCCTCTCTTTCTCTCGCTCTACGAGTCCAACCACTCTCCCCTAGCAACAGCAGCCTCTCTCCCTCCCTCTGTCATTCTCCCTCTCTCCCTCCCTCTGTCATTCTCCCTCTCTCCCTCCCTCTCTACCTTCCTCTGTCATTCTCCCTCTCTCCCTCCCTCTCTCCCTTCCTCTGTCATTCTCCCTCTCTCCCTCCCTCTCTCCCTTCCTCTGTCATTCTCCCTCTCTCCCTCCCTCTCTCCCCCTCTCTCTTTCAGTTCCCCCTATCTCCTCCCTTCTTATCTCACTGCTCTCCATCTCTCCTCTCCTTCCTTTCCCTCTTCTTCTCTCTCCCTTTCTCCCAGGGGATCGTTCAGATCCTACACAGCCCTCTGTGAATCCCCATGCGTGCCTCTGCTTCAGAGACAGAGCCCTGAAATGGAGGGATGGAGGGAAAGAGGGAGGAGAGGAGCGAGGGAGAGAGTTAGTTCATCTGGGCTCCATCTGTCGCACCAGGAGCTGCACACAAAGCAGGGAGCCAGCACATACACTCACACACACACACAATCTCTCTTTCATACATACAAATACATACACATAAGTCCTCACATATGTGAGAACATATATGCACACTCACACACAAACACACCAAAGCACCCTGGGGGATGAAACAGGGGTGTAGTGTTTTGCTGAGGCTCTTTATCCAACCGGCAAAAATAGACTGTCAGACACAAACCCACCCTGCAGTTCTAACACTCAGGATAAAACTACAACTCAAACTTCTCGTCTCACACTGCAGCAATATATTAGAGTTACTTCAGGTCCAAGCAACGACTGACTGACTGATCTGGTTAACATTAGACCAGCAGATTGTTCATTCAATGAGTGTCATCATAATTACGTCTTCCAATACTGTTACAACTTACTCACATTTTGAGTTTGGTCAATCAAAGCACTTAACATCTTATAAATTACAAGAACTATTTTAAATTACCATAACTATTTTAAATTACCAGAACTGTTTTAAATTACCATAACTATTTTAAATTACCATAACTATTTTAAATTACCATAACTATTTTAAATTACCATAACTATTATAAATTACCATAACTATTTTAAATTACCATAACTATTTTAAATTACCATAACTATTTTTCCTACTCCATCCCCATCATCTCCAAATCCTTAGATGGCACTTCTCAATTTAATACCCATCTCATTATTTTAACATCCATCCCACTCCTTACTCCCAACCCCTTCCGTCTCCCTCCACTCACCACCTCCTGCTCCAGGCTGCAACTCCTCCACCTGGGCATGAAATCAATTGTAGAGTTGTGTGTGTGAAGTGGGCTGTTAGTCAGGCAGCCCAGTCCTGTCTAGAACGGACAGAGAGCCAGTTCAATCTCTACATCATTAACTGCAACAAATCATCTTTCAGAGAGATCACAATCTACTCAGTTATTGCACTGGCATCCCTCTCTTCCTGCGTCCATCCATCTCTCTCTCACTCTTTCTCCATCTCTCTGTCCTCCACAATCTATGCCTCTTCTACTCCTCTCTTTACCCTCCACTTTCTATCTCTTCTCTCCCTCCCTCCTTCTCTCCCTCCCTCCTTCTCTCCCTCCCTCCCTCCTTCATTGACTTTCTGCTACATAAATCATTCTAGACGAGTTCCTCTCCATCTTTTCAGGAAGGTACTGACCTTGAGTCAGATGTTAATGCTGCCGCAGTCATAATGAGTATGCATGTGAGGTAGAGAGCAGCTGAGAGCAGGAAGCCATGACCTGTCTCGTCCTCCACGAAATTACAGCAGTGACAAGAACAGTCACCAGGGTTTTGAGAAGGTGGAGGATGAATGCGGTTTTGGCAAAAAGGTAAGTTTACATTGCATCACATTGGGCCTATAATTAGAAGGAAGAGAGTGTATGTGAGAGGGGGAGGGAGGTGAGGAGAGAGAGAGAGAGTGTTTAATATGTCTCTGTGATGATGGCTCAGAATCTCAGCCTCTGTAAAGATGATCTATCCTACTCTCTCTCTCTCTCTCTCTCTCTCTCTCTCTCTCTCTCTCTCTCTCTCTCTCTCTCTCTCTCTCTCTCTCTCTCTCTCTCTGTCTCTCTCTCTCACTCTCTCTAAACTGCATTATTGGCATGATGTTGGAGATTAAGTGATTCATTAACAATATTAACATAATTAAAATAATAATAATCAAGACTGTCAACGGGGCAACAATAACCAGGCTGCCTCCTCCTGCTCCTCTCTACTGACCAGGCTGCCTCCTCCTGCTCCTCTCTACTGACCAGGCTGCCTCCTCCTGCTCCTCTCTACTGACCAAGCTGCCTCCTCCTGCTCCTCTCTGCTGACCAGGCAGCCTCCTCTCTCCTGCTCCTCTCTACTGACCAGGCTGCCTC
Organism: Thymallus thymallus; assembly: GCA_023634145.1. Lineage (NCBI taxonomy): Eukaryota > Metazoa > Chordata > Actinopteri > Salmoniformes > Salmonidae > Thymallus > Thymallus thymallus. The sequence goes on from CM042384.1 coordinate 706,756, forward strand.
CTCTCTCCTGCTCCTCTCTACTGACCAGGCTGCCTACTCCTGCTCCACTCTGCTGACCAGGCTGCCTACTCCTGCTCCTCCCTACTGACCAGGCTGCCTACTCCTGCTCCTCTCTGCTGACCAGGCTGCCTCCTCTCTCCTGCTCCTCTCTACTGACCAGGCTGCCTACTCCTGCTCCTCTCTACTGACCAGGCTGCCTACTCCTGCTCCTCTCTACTGACCAGGCTGCCTACTCCTGCTCCTCTCTACTGACCAGGCTGCCTACTCCTGCTCCTCCCTACTGATCAGGCTGCCTACTCCTGCTCCTCTCTGCTGACCAGGCTGCCTCCTCCTGCTCCTCTCTGCTGACCAGGCAGCCTCCTCTCTCCTGCTCCTCTCTACTGACCAGGCTGCCTACTCCTGCTCCTCTCTACTGACCAGGCTGCCTCCTCTCAGGTTGTTGGTGCCGGTGTGAATAATAACGTAGCCTGATGTGTCAGTCTGGCTGGGACAGGATGTGGAGTGCATCTTGCGTTTTTTGGGCACCATATTTTTTTTCTCTCTCTGTAATAGGTGACCGCATATGAGCCTCCTTGTTGACTGGGATTGCAGCTTCTCTCTGGGAGTCTCTAAAGTCTGTCCTCTTCACCCTCTTGATGACAGACTCCTTCTCCATCTCCTCCGTTGTCTGCACTAGCTCTCTCCTAATGGTGGCTACCTCCTCAAGCTCCTGGACAAGTTCTTCAGCTGGGTCCCGCACTAGTTGATCTGGTCCTGTAGAAGCTCTGTGTCTGGGCTGAAGGTGGTGTAGCTGGGAGGCTCCTTTAGCTCAGTAACCCAGACCTCTAACAGAGCCAGCCTGTTTCTCAGCAGGCTGATGGTGGTGTGGTCATGGCTCTGGTGGTCGTGGGCAGGCAGGGGGAGGACAGACCTGTTGTGGGGGTCTAGGCCTGGGCTCCTGCTGTTGGAGTGCCTGAGGTGAGGGGAGAGCTCAGGGTGCTGTCCATGTACTTTTTGGTTTCCGCTATATTCCTTAGGGTGAGGAAGTCCTGCACAAAAGAGCTGAGTGCAGCATCACTGCCCTGGACCATGACAGTGCCGTTCTGGTAGATGTTGACCGTCACAAACCTGTTTCCCTGCTCCTTTTCACTGTCCTCAAACATGTGAATTTGCCTTCCCTTGCAGATGCCTTTCTTTGTCATATAGCTGAAATGCCTGGTTACAGCTGTATGCCAGGCAGTAGTGTGGTCTGTGTAAAATAACAGGTCTCTCTCTCTCTCTCTCCCCCACCTACAGAACACATGTCATTTCCTCTCTGAGTGGGTAAGGGGTGGTGAGCAGAAGAGTCAGGTAATGAAGTACCTGATCTCTACCTCAGTTATGTTCAAGTTGTTTTGGGTTAAACTGTGTTAATCAAAGTCAGTAAAGGTTTGCTTGGGTCAGTCTGGATTGTTCTGGGTTGGTCGGGCTTCATTAGTCGGGGTTGATCTTAGTCTGGTTTCTTCTGCTTTGGTCTGGGTTCGTCAGGATCAGAGTAGTTCAGTGTGCGGGTCGTGGCCTTGCTCTTACCTCCGGTGGCACTAGACACGGTCGGCCAGTTCTGGACCAGAACCCCCTGGGCTCCCTGCATCACCGACGACTCCTCCATGTGCACTGAGCTGGAATAACACACACACTCTGAGGTTACACACTGGAGAGAAATATAACACACACACTGAGGTTACACACTGGAGAGAAACCTAACACACACTCTGAGGTTACACACTGGAGAGAAATATAACAAACACACAATGTGATGGTATACATTGAGAGGGTTTCTCTAGTACATACACTCAAACACACCCGTTCACTCTCAAACAAATCCCACACACATTTCCTGTCTGAATGTAATATTATAGCAGCAGCAGTAATGTTCTGTGGGACCCAAACCTCTCTCACTCTGCATCTCTCCTATATAATACAGAGCATCACTCTATTAAACCATGTCATGGAACCACAGGATGTGTGTGTGTGTTTGTGTGTATACAGTCAGTAGTGGGGGTCTCAGGAGGAGACAATTCCATCTCAGGAACACAAGCAGGCCCCTGGATTAGGATTAACCACGCCCACACCAGGGATTTCAGCCCCTCCCACTCTGCAGTGTGTTATTAAAAAAATGACAGGGTGTCACCAGAACACAGCAAATACAGCACCTTAAACACACCCCACATTATTACAATGTAAGATCAAATACAGCACCTTAAACACCCCACATTATTACAATGTAAGATCAAATACAGCACCTTAAACACACCACATTATTACAATGTAAGATCAAATACAGCACCTTAAACACCCCACATTATTACAATGTAAGATCAAATACAGCACCTTAAACACCCCACATTATTACAATGTAAGATCAAATACAGCACCTTAAACACCCCACATTATTACAATGTAAGATCAAATACAGCACCTTAAACACCCCACATTATTACAATGTAAGATCAAATACAGCACCTTAAACACCCCACATTATTACAATGTAAGATCAAATACAGCACCTTAAACACCCCACATTATTACAATGTAAGATCAAATACAGCACCTTAAACACCCCACATTATTACAATGTAAGATCAAATACAGCACCTTAAACACCCCACATTATTACAATGTAAGATCAAATACAGCACCTTAAACACCCCACATTATTACAATGTAAGATCAAATACAGCACCTTAAACACCCCACATTATTACAATGTAAGATCAAATACAGCACCTTAAACACACCCCCACATTATTACAATGTAAGATCAAATACAGCACCTTAAACACACCCCACATTATTACAATGTAAGATCAAATACAGCACCTTAAACACCCCACATTATTACAATGTAAGATCAAATACAGCACCTTAAACACCCCACATTATTACAATGTAAGATCAAATACAGCACCTTAAACACCCCACATTATTACAATGTAAGATCAAATACAGCACCTTAAACACCCCACATTATTACAATGTAAGATCAAATACAGCACCTTAAACACCCCACATTATTACAATGTAAGATCAAATACAGCACCTTAAACACCCCACATTATTACAATGTAAGATCAAATACAGCACCTTAAACACCCCACATTATTACAATGTAAGATCAAATACAGCACCTTAAACACACCCCACATTATTACAATGTAAGATCAAATACAGCACCTTAAACACCCCACATTATTACAATGTAAGATCAAATACAGCACCTTAAACACCCCACATTATTACAATGTAAGATCAAATACAGCACCTTAAACACCCCACATTATTACAATGTAAGATCAAATACAGCACCTTAAACACACCCCACATTATTACAATGTAAGATCAAATACAGCACCTTAAACACACCCCACATTATTACAATGCAAGATCAAATACAGCACCTTAAACACCCCACATTATTACAATGTAAGATCAAATACAGCACCTTAAACACACCCCACATTATTACAATGTAAGATCAAATACAGCACCTTAAACACCCCACATTATTACAATGTAAGATCAAATACAGCACCTTAAACACACCCCACATTATTACAATGTAAGATCAAATACAGCACCTTAAACACCCCACATTATTACAATGTAAGATCAAATACAGCAACTTAAACACCCCACATTATTACAATGTAAGATCAAATACAGCACCTTAAACACCCCCACATTATTACAATGTAAGATCAAATACAGCACCTTAAACACCCCACATTATTACAATGTAAGATCAAATACAGCACCTTAAACACACCCCACATTATTACAATGTAAGATCAAATACAGCACCTTAAACACCCCACATTATTACAATGTAAGATCAAATACAGCAACTTAAACACCCCACATTATTACAATGTAAGATCAAATACAGCACCTTAAACACCCCACATTATTACAATGTAAGATCAAATACAGCACCTTAAACACCCCACATTATTACAATGTAAGATCAAATACAGCACCTTAAACACCCCACATTATTACAATGTAAGATCAAATACAGCACCTTAAACACCCCACATTATTACAATGTAAGATCAAATACAGCACCTTAAACACACCCCACATTATTACAATGTAAGATCAAATACAGCACCTTAAACACACCCCACATTATTACAATGTAAAATCAAATACAGCACCTTAAACACCCCACATTATTACAATGTAAGATCAAATACAACACCTTAAACACCCCACATTATTACAATGTAAGATCAAATACAGCTCCTTAAACACCCCACATTATTACAATGTAAGATCAAATACAGCACCTTAAACACCCCACATTATTACAATGTAAGATCAAATACAACACCTTAAACACCCCACATTATTACAATGTAAGATCAAATACAGCACCTTAAACACCCCACATTATTACAATGTAAGATCAAATACAGCACCTTAAACACCCCACATTATTACAATGTAAGATCAAATACAGCACCTTAAACACCCCACATTATTACAATGTAAGATCAAATACAGCACCTTAAACACCCCACATTATTACAATGTAAGATCAAATACAGCACCTTAAACACCCCACATTATTACAATGTAAGATCAAATACAGCACCTTAAACACCCCACATTATTACAATGTAAGATCAAATACAGCACCTTAAACACCCCACATTATTACAATGTAAGATCAAATACAGCACCTTAAACACCCCACATTATTACAATGTAAGATCAAATACAGCACCTTAAACACCCCACATTATTACAATGTAAGATCAAATACAGCACCTTAAACACCCCACATTATTACAATGTAAGATCAAATACAGCACCTTAAACACCCCACATTATTACAATGTAAGATCAAATACAGCACCTTAAACACCCCACATTATTACAATGTAAGATCAAATACAGCACCTTAAACACCCCACATTATTACAATGTAAGATCAAATACAGCACCTTAAACACACCCCACATTATTACAATGTAAGATCAAATACAGCACCTTAAACACACCCCACATTATTACAATGTAAGATCAAATACAGCACCTTAAACACCCCACATTATTACAATGTAAGATCAAATACAGCACCTTAAACACCCCACATTATTACAATGTAAGATCAAATACAGCACCTTAAACACCCCACATTATTACAATGTAAGATCAAATACAGCACCTTAAACACCCCACATTATTACAATGTAAGATCAAATACAGCACCTTAAACACCCCACATTATTACAATGTAAGATCAAATACAGCACCTTAAACACCCCACATTATTACAATGTAAGATCAAATACAGCACCTTAAACACCCCACATTATTACAATGTAAGATCAAATACAGCACCTTAAACACACCCCACATTATTACAATGTAAGATCAAATACAGCACCTTAAACACCCCACATTATTACAATGTAAGATCAAATACAGCACCTTAAACACCCCACATTATTACAATGTAAGATCAAATACAGCACCTTAAACACCCCACATTATTACAATGTAAGATCAAATACAGCACCTTAAACACCCCACATTATTACAATGTAAGATCAAATACAGCACCTTAAACACCCCACATTATTACAATGTAAGATCAAATACAGCACCTTAAACACACCCCACATTATTACAATGTAAGATCAAATACAGCACCTTAAACACACCCCACATTATTACAATGTAAGATCAAATACAGCACCTTAAACACCCCACATTATTACAATGTAAGATCAAATACAGCACCTTAAACACACCCCACATTATTACAATGTAAGATCAAATACAGCACCTTAAACACCCCACATTATTACAATGTAAGATCAAATACAGCACCTTAAACACCCCACATTATTACAATGTAAGATCAAATACAGCACCTTAAACACACCCCACATTATTACAATGTAAGATCAAATACAGCACCTTAAACACCCCACATTATTACAATGTAAGATCAAATACAGCACCTTAAACACCCCACATTATTACAATGTAAGATCAAATACAGCACCTTAAACACCCCACATTATTACAATGTAAGATCAAATACAGCACCTTAAACACCCCACATTATTACAATGTAAGATCAAATACAGCACCTTAAACACCCCACATTATTACAATGTAAGATCAAATACAGCACCTTAAACACCCCACATTATTACAATGTAAGATCAAATACAGCACCTTAAACACACCCCACATTATTACAATGTAAGATCAAATACAGCACCTTAAACACACCCCACATTATTACAATGTAAGATCAAATACAGCACCTTAAACACCCCAAATTATTACAATGTAAGATCAAATACAACACCTTAAACACCCCACATTATTACAATGTAAGATCAAATACAGCTCCTTAAACACCCCACATTATTACAATGTAAGATCAAATACAGCACCTTAAACACCCCACATTATTACAATGTAAGATCAAATACAACACCTTAAACACCCCACATTATTACAATGTAAGATCAAATACAGCACCTTAAACACCCCACATTATTACAATGTAAGATCAAATACAGCACCTTAAACACCCCACATTATTACAATGTAAGATCAAATACAGCACCTTAAACACCCCACATTATTACAATGTAAGATCAAATACAGCACCTTAAACACCCCACATTATTACAATGTAAGATCAAATACAGCACCTTAAACACCCCACATTATTACAATGTAAGATCAAATACAGCACCTTAAACACCCCACATTATTACAATGTAAGATCAAATACAGCACCTTAAACACACCCCACATTATTACAATGTAAGATCAAATACAGCACCTTAAACACCCCACATTATTACAATGTAAGATCAAATACAGCACCTTAAACACCCCACATTATTACAATGTAAGATCAAATACAGCACCTTAAACACACCCCACATTATTACAATGTAAGATCAAATACAGCACCTTAAACACACCACATTATTACAATGTAAGATCAAATACAGCACCTTAAACACACCCCACATTATTACAATGTAAGATCAAATACAGCACCTTAAACACACCACATTATTACAATGTAAGATCAAATACAGCACCTTAAACACACCCCACATTATTACAATGTAAGATCAAATACAGCACCTTAAACACCCCACATTATTACAATGTAAGATCAAATACAGCACCTTAAACACCCCACATTATTACAATGTAAGATCAAATACAGCACCTTAAACACACCCCACATTATTACAATGTAAGATCAAATACAGCACCTTAAACACCCCACATTATTACAATGTAAGATCAAATACAGCACCTTAAACACACCCCACATTATTACAATGTAAGATCAAATACAGCACCTTAAACACACCCCACATTATTACAATGTAAGATCAAATACAGCACCTTAAACACACCCCACATTATTACAATGTAAGATCAAATACAGCACCTTAAACACCCCACATTATTACAATGTAAGATCAAATACAGCACCTTAAACACACCCCACATTATTACAATGTAAGATCAAATACAGCACCTTAAACACCCCACATTATTACAATGTAAGATCAAATACAGCACATTAAACACACCCCACATTATTACAATGTAAGATCAAATACAGCACCTTAAACACCCCACATTATTACAATGTAAGATCAAATACAGCACCTTAAACACACCCCACATTATTACAATGTAAGATCAAATACAACACCTTATTACCCACACCACATTACAATGTAAGATCAAATACAACACCTTATTACCCACACCACATTACAATGTAAGATCAAATACAACACCTTATTACCCACACCACATTACAATGTAAGATCAAATACAACACCTTATTACCCACACCACATTACAATGTAAGATCAAATACAACACCTTATTACCCACACCACATTACAATGTAAGATCAAATACAACACCTTATTACCCACACCATATTACAATGTAAGATCAAATACAACACCTTATTACCCACACCATATTACAATGTAAGATCAAATACAGCACCTTAAACACCCCACATTATTACAATGTAAGATCAAATACAGCACCTTAAACACCCCACATTATTACAATGTAAGATCAAATACAGCACCTTAAACACACCCCACATTATTACAATGTAAGATCAAATACAGCACCTTAAACACCCCACATTATTACAATGTAAGATCAAATACAGCACCTTAAACACACCCCATTATTACAATGTAAGATCAAATACAACACCTTATTACCCCCACCATATTACAATGTAAGATCAAATACAACACCTTATTACCCACACCATATTACAATGTAAGACAACAAATGTTGTACTAATTCCAATGTCCTCTATTCATACTTCAAAACATGATTAAGGGGTTTAATTATGCAAATGTTCAGGTATATTTCATGTCGCTTTGAAACAATCTGCGTGTTCCAGTATCACAGAGACACACGCCAACATGTTATTGACTACTAGAGAACATTTGACAATTCATTACTTTTCACGTGCCTCTAAACTGAACAACGTCAATGTTCAGCTACAAGGTCATGTTCTTCATGAGGTAAATCAACAGGTAGAGTATTATAATATATAACAGTTGAACAGGTAGAGTATTATAATATATAACAGTTGAACAGGTACAGTATTATAATATATAACAGTTGAACAGGTAGAGTATTATAATATATAATAGTTGAACAGGTAGAGTATTATAATATATAACAGTTGAACAGGTAGAGTATTATAATATATAACAGTTGAACAGGTACAGTATTATAATATATAATAGTTGAACAGGTACAGCATTATAATATATAACAGTTGAACAGGTACAGTATTATAATATATAACAGTTGAACAGGTAGAGTATTATAATATATAACAGTTGAACAGGTACAGTATTATAATATATAACAGTTGAACAGGTACAGTATTATAATATATAACAGTTGAACAGGTACAGTATTATAATATATAACAGTTGAACAGGTACAGTATTATAATATATAACAGTTGAACAGGTACAGTATTATAATATATAACAGTTGAACAGGTACAGTATTATAATATATAACAGTTGAACAGGTACAGTATTATAATATATAATAGTTGAACAGGTACAGTATTATAATATATAACAGTTGAACAGGTACAGTATTATAATATATAACAGTTGAACAGGTACAGTATTATAATATATAATAGTTGAACAGGTACAGTATTATAATATATAACAGTTGAACAGGTACAGTATTATAATATATAACAGTTGAACAGGTACAGTATTATAATATATAATAGTTGAACAGGTACAGTATTATAATATATAACAGTTGAACAGGTACAGTATTATAATATATAATAGTTGAACAGGTACAGTATTATAATATATAATAGTTGAACAGGTACAGTATTATAATATATAATAGTTGAACAGGTACAGTATTATAATATATAATAGTTGAACAGGTACAGTATTATAATATATAATAGTTGAACAGGTACAGTATTATAATATATAATAGTTGAACAGGTACAGTATTATAATATATAACAGTTGAACAGGTACAGTATTATAATATATAACAGTTGAACAGGTACAGTATTATAATATATAACAGTTGAACAGGTACAGTATTATAATATATAATAGTTGAACAGGTACAGTATTATAATATATAATAGTTGAACAGGTACAGTATTATAATATATAACAGTTGAACAGGTACAGTATTATAATATATAATAGTTGAACAGGTACAGTATTATAATATATAATAGTTGAACAGGTACAGTATTATAATATATAACAGTTGAACAGGTACAGTATTATAATATATAACAGTTGAACAGGTACAGTATTATAATATATAATAGTTGAACAGGTACAGTATTATAATATATAACAGTTGAACAGGTACAGTATTATAATATATAACAGTTGAACAGGTACAGTATTATAATATATAATAGTTGAACAGGTACAGTATTATAATATATAACAGTTGAACAGGTACAGTATTATAATATATAACAGTTGAACAGGTACAGTATTATAATATATAACAGTTGAACAGGTACAGTATTATAATATATAATAGTTGAACAGGTACAGTATTATAATATATAATAGTTGAACAGGTACAGTATTATAATATATAACAGTTGAACAGGTACAGTATTATAATATATAATAGTTGAACAGGTACAGTATTATAATATATAATAGTTGAACAGGTACAGTATTATAATATATAATAGTTGAACAGGTTCAGTAAGAGAGACAGGCGAAAGGGGAACGTTGTAGGAGGAGGAAGCAGGATAGCCACCATCTTCTCGGAGCTCTACTCGTCAGGCCGTCTGTGTGTGTCCGTGCGTGCGTCCAAGGTCAGGCATTCACACGTCCAAGGTCAGGCAATCACAGCTCGTTCCCCATCCTCTCTTTATTCATTTGTCCCTTCCCTCTCTCCCTCTCTTTCTTGCTATGCAGTTTTTCACACCTCTAGCTATATTGAAATGTGTGTGTGTGTGTGTGTGTGTGTGTGTGTGTAAAGGTCCTCCTGTCTTTGTGTAGTGGTGTAAGGAGATGAATAGAGATTTGACAGGGCGGCCATTTTGTGTAGAGTGCTGTATAGAGATGGAGTTGATTATTAAAGGAGAACATTGGACCGAAAATATGTTCCCTCAGCTAATGGCTGTATCTGTTTCTCACTCTCTCATCGTCTCACTTTCACCTGGTGTCCTTCTATAACAGTCTGTCTGTCTGTCTGGTCTGGTCTGTCTGTCGGGTCTGTCAGGACTGTCGGGTCTGTCTGGTCTGGTCTGTCTGGTCTGTCTGTCTGTCTGTCTGTCTGTCTGTCTGTCTGTCTGTCTGTCTGTCTGTCTGTCTGTCTGTCTGGTCTGTCTGGTCTGTCTGGTCTGTCTGGTCTGTCTGGTCTGTCTGGTCTGTCTGGTCTGTCTGGTCTGTCTGTCTGTCTGTCTGTCTGCCAGCCTGAAGGTTCACCCCAGTCTCTTTGCCTGTCATACATACAGCCATTGCAGTAGAAATGAACCCATGTATACACACTAGCTTCTAGATAGGCATGCTTCATAATATATTAAGACTGTAGAACTAACTAGGTCAAAACCGTTACACAAGTTGATATGGTGTTTGGGGTCAAATGTATCAAGCAAACTGTAATCTCATTAGACTACAGTATGAATAGATACATCAACAGGTTAGAAGAGAGAGGAGGAGGGAAGTAGGGGGAGAGGGAAGGAAGGAAGGAAGGAAGGAAGGAAGGAAGGAGGGAGTAGGGAAGGAAGGAAGGAAGGAAGGAAGGAGGGAGTAGGGAAGGAAGGAAGGAAGGAAGGAAGGAAGGAGGGAGTAGGGAAGGAAGGAAGGAAGGAAGGAAGGAAGGAAGGAGGGAGTAGGGAAGGAAGGAAGGAAGGAAGGAAGGAAGGAAGGAAGGAAGGAAGGAAGGAAGGAAGGATGGAAGGAAGGAAGGAGTAGGGAAGGAAGGAAGGAGGGAGTAGGGAAGGAAGGAGGGAAGGAAGGAAGGAAGGAAGGAAGGAAGGAAGGAAGGAAGGAAGGAAGGAAGGAAGGAGTAGGGAAGGAAGGAAGGAGGGAGTAGGGAAGGAAGGAGGGAAGGAGGGAGTAGGGAAGGAAGGAGGGAAGGAGGGAGTAAGGAAGGAAGGAAGGAGGGAGTAGGGAAGGAAGGAGGGAAGGAGGGAGTAGGGAAGGAAGGAGGGAAGGAGGGAGTAGGGAAGGAAGGAAGGAGGAAGTAGGGAAGGAAGGAGGGAAGGAGGGAAGGAGGGAAGGAAGGAAGGAAGGAAGGAAGGAAGGAAGGAAAGAAGGAAGGAAGGAAGGAAGGAAGGAAGGAAGGAAGGAAGGAGGGAGTAGGGAAGGAAGGAAGGAAGGAGGGAAGGAGGGAGTAGGGAAGGAAGGAGGGAAGGAGGGAAGGAAGGAAGGAAGGAAGGAGGGAAGGAGGGAGTAGGGAAGGAAGGAGGGAAGGAGGGAGTAGGGAAGGAAGGAAGGAAGGAAGGAAGGAAGGAAGGAAGGAAGGAAGGAAGGAAGGAAGGAAGGAAGGAAGGAAGGAAGGACTAGGGAAGGAGGGAGTAGGGAAGGAAGGAGGGAAGGAGGGAGTAGGGAAGGAAGGAGGGAAGGAGGGAGTAGGGAAGGAAGGAGGGAAGGAGGGAGTAAGGAAGGAAGGAAGGAAGGAAGGAAGGAAGGAAGGAAGGAAGGAAGGAAGGAAGGAAGGAAGGAAGGAAGGAAGGAAGGAAGGAAGGAAGGAAGGAAGGAAGGAAGGAAGGAAGGAAGGAAGGAAGGAAGGAAGGAAGGAAGGAAGGAGGGAGTAGGGAAGGAAGGAGTAGGGAAGGAAGGAGGGAAGGGGGGAGTAGGGAAGGGGGGAGTAGGGAAGGAGGGAGTAGGGAAGGAGGGAGTAGGGAAGGAGGGAGGGAAGGAGGGAGTAGGACTCCATGCTAAAGTAAGGATAGATTCAATGCATTTGAATAATTTCCACTCTCATTAAACCCTGCTGTAAATATGAGGGAATCTGTAACACTAATGGTATTCTGACACAAACACACTAACGTACTCCTAGAATAAGACATATACTGTAGACTGATACATAAAACATTAAAAAACTCAGAAAACAAAGACATACATACTGACCTTAGTACTGACACTAGTACTGACCCTAGTACTGACCCTAGTACTGACCCTAGTACTGACCCTAGTACTGACCCTAGTACTGACCCTAGTACTGACCCAGGTGCTGCCCCTAGTACTGGCCCTAGTACTGACCCAGGTGCTGACCCTAGTACTGACCCAGGTGCTGAACGTAGTACTGACCCTAGTACTGACCCTAGTAATGTTATCTCTGTGCTCCAAAACGAGCCAAGCTCCACTGAGCTAGTGAAAAGGATAGCCTGTGCCCATTTGGTTGCCAGAGCTGCCCGTTCTTCTAAGTAGATAAGGCATACTTTCAAGACTGCTACAACTATCAACTGGGTACCTCACAAACTGTCTCTCTCCCTGAAGTAGCTGTGTTGTGTACGTGACTCTCTCATGCGGCCTGTGTGCAGTCCCGGGAAAAATAGGCGTAATTAATTCTGGTCAGGTAGAATATTTGCCTATTGAAAACTCTCTACTGCGTCCCGTAGTTCGTTCTTGATATGATTTCTCTCTAGAGAAACGGCGCGTTGAGCTCACAAATAAGTTCTAAATGGAACTCAAGTAACTAACAGACATCGGTTAATTAGCTGTTTGATAATTGGGGGTAAAATAAACTTTGGTTGACCCTGATAAAGCAGCATGTTTCAGAGCAGACAGCAGGGCGGACGAATGGACGGACAGACAGACATTCTTTACAGGGAGTTGTGAAAGCCCCGTCAGTTCTGTAATCTCTCATGTCCCTCTCCACTATTTCAATGCTGTCTGCATGGCCGGGGGGACAGACTTTTCTGTGTGTGTGTTTGTGAAGGGCAGTGGCAGATGACCTACTTCAGTTTCTTTCCAACAGAGGGACTGGTCCGCCAGTTATCCTCCGTTCATGAGATCGCCACTGCAGTGTGTGTACTAAGGGATGGCCCGGGCGCACTTCAGTGTGTGTGTACTAAGGGATGGCCCGGGCGCAGTGCAGTGTGTGTGTACTATGGGATGGCCCGGGCGCAGTGCAGTGTGTGTGTACTATGGGATGGCCCGGGCGCAGTGCAGTGTGTGTGTACTATGGGATGGCCCGGGCGCAGTGCAGTGTGTGTGTGTGTGTGTGTGTACTAAGGGATGGCCCGGGCGCACTTCAGTGTGTGTGTACTATGAGATGCATGGGTAATGTGATCTCTGCTTTGCGTTGTGCCTTCCCTTTCACCCCTCTCTCCATCCCTCTCTCCATCCCTCTCTCCTTCCCCCTTCTGTCCTTCCGTGGCCTCAGTCTTTCACTGAGCCCTGATTACCCCTTGTTCTCTGTCTGTCTACTACTGTCTAATGGCCAAGCTGATAGAAGACTGTAGAATGGATGCTTATAAATAGGATTACATTTGGTTTAATTGTTAATTATTGACCGAGAAGGAAATTCTTCTTTAGTTCTGGTATCCATTTTAAACATGCAGCATTATGAGTGGTTCCTTTGGTGAAGGGGATGGGAAGAGTAGTTTATGACTTACGAGGAATGGAATACTGGTGAATTATGAATTATCATTCTTATGGACAGTGGACACTTATTGAGGAATGGCAAATGGTTATATGTGCTTACCTCTGCATCCCAGTCCTAAGTGAGGCAGAGTAACGCCAGTCTGAGTTGGGTACCTTGGGCTGCGAGAGATATAGATAGAGAGAGAGAGAGAGAGAGAGAGAGAGAGAGAGAGAGAGAGAGAGAGTCTTAAGTACTGCAAGAGATCATACAGGCAAAACCCAATATCTTCTGATTAATAAGTCATGGCGTGAACCACAAGTATGTGCACACACACACACACACACACACACACACACACACACACACACACACACACACACAAAGACACACCACATCATAACAGAGTCAGCTTGACTCTGCCTGTGGATAGAAATTAATTATGAGTTGTGCTGGAGCTTCCTGCTCCCCTCCTCCCTCCCCTCCTCCTCCCTCCCCTACTCCTCCCTCCCCTCCTCCCTCCCTGTCCTCTGTGAGAGTGATAACTTCAAGAGATAAGCCAGTTCACAGAGTGCCCACACCAGACCGGTCCAGTGACCCTGCCTCTCTACCACAGTCCCTCAGGCCACTCCCACCCTGGGTCAAACATCTCAGCTTCAGGTGGTACGCTCCGTTACCATGGATACCCAATGGAATTCTCACATGGCTGTTTGTGCTGATGGACTCTCTCTCTCTCTCTCTCTCTCTCTCTCTCTCTCTCTCTCTCTCTCTCGCTCTTTCACTCTCAATCTCCTTCTTACCAATTTACCATTTTCTTTCCGACTTCTCTTGTATTAGGCTTGGTTCATCTCTCTCCTCTTCTCTCTCCTTCTCTCTCTTTCTCTCTCTTTCTCTCTCCTCTTCTCTCTCCTTCTCTCTCTCTCTCTCTCTCTCTCTCTCTCTCTCTCTCTCTCTCTCTTTCTCTCTCTTTCTCTCTCCTTCTCTCTCCTTCTCTCTCTCTTTCTTTTCCTTCTCTCCTCTGATCTCAACCTTGAGTGTCACTGTCACAGTATCAGCCTGAGCTGGTCCGACAGACCTCACCATGGTAACCACATGGATCCCCCTGCCCCTCCTCTTCGTCTCCCTAATCAAGGTCACAGGTGGAGAAGGAGAGGCGAGGTGGATGGAGAGGTGATATCAGTTTAACCCCCTCAGGCCTGCACCTGGGGAAGTAGATACCAAACCACCATTTTACCCTAAAAGGTAAGTAAAAAATGTATGAGTCATAAAGTAATCATTTGAATGGACACCTTTCCAGAGTTTCCATGTACTAGAAATGAAACAAAATATATCACTAAAGGATGGGATGGAGTAAGTCAGAGTTCCAGCTAACTAACATTATAATATCAGCTAGTATGACAACATACCTAGGATCAGATTATCAGAGACCCATTTCAAACCTTCACCATTACAGAGTCAAAACATTTCTGTTCCAGGACCAGTAGTAGGAACAACCTCTACCTTCTCCACAGTGTTGACCCATTTCCTGTGCTGTCCACAAGACAGATGTTAACTTCCTGGCGATGGAGAATCGACCGTAGTCTCTCCACACAGCACATTCATCACCCCAAAATCCAATATATGGGCCTAATGAGAAAGGCCTGGTATCCAGGAGTCATTCAGACATTATCCACATCCACAGGAAAACAAACTGCTCTACACACACAGACGGCTACACACACAGACGGCTACACAGGAACAGCAACACATTTTATACCTCAAAGATTCAGAGAAACCAGATTTGTGTTCGTCAAAGCCACAAAGAAGTACACGTTATGGAGGAGTGATAAACTCTATACTGAGACTTTGTTAATGATGATGATGGAGATAGACACCTACAATACTCCAACCGCCTGTGACACTAACAGTGATGGACTGACTTCACAGTCCACACTAACAGTGATGGACTGACTTCACAGTCCACACTAACAGTGATGGACTGACTTCACAGTCCACACTAACAGTGATGGACTGACTTCACAGTCCACACTAACAGTGATGGACTGACTTCACAGTCCACACTAACAGTGATGGACTGACTTCACAGTCCACACTAACAGTGATGGACTGACTTCACAGTCCACACTAACAGTGATGGACTGACTGCACAGTCCACACTAACAGTGATGGACTGACTTCACAGTCCACACTAACAGTGATGGACTGACTTCACAGTCCACACTAACAGTGATGGACTGACTTCACAGTCCACACTAACAGTGATGGACTGACTTCACAGTCCACACTAACAGTGATGGACTGACTTCACAGTCCACACTAACAGTGATGGACTGACTTCACAGTCCACACTAACAGTGATGGACTGACTTCACAGTCCACACTAACAGTGATGGACTGACTGCACAGTCCACACTAACAGTGATGGACTGACTTCACAGTCCACACTAACGTACATAAATAAAGAGTAGGGAGATTGTTAAGAATTAAAAACGCCATCATTAAGCATTTGCCCTGTTGTACAAGAATGGCCGATGGGGGAGTGGTCTGGCCGTCCTTATGGTGTCTGTATGTGTAAATGAGAACAGACACACACTAACGCTGCAGGTTAGAGATGAGCATCTGGACACTAAACACGTCCACAGTCTGATGCACTCCCACAGGAGGACACACACACACACACACACACACACACATATAGGCTTGGAGTACATCAGCACCACCTGGTGAAAGCAAATACTCACAGGTCGTAGGGGGATTATGGAGATGATATTGTACATGGAATTTGGTATCTGAGAGAGAGCAAGATAAATGGAATGAGAGAAAAGAGAGAGAGAGATTTATCCCTATGGGCTTCCTGTATACTCCCTCCCTCGCTCCCTCGCTCCCTCCCTGCCTAGCTGTGTGGATATAAATTAGGGACTTAACAAGGCCTTGGGTTTGATTTGGCCTCTCTCTCCGACGCTCCCTCGCTCCCTCGCTTCCTCCCTCGCTTCCTCCCTCCCTCCCTCCCTCCCTCCCTCCCTCCCTGCCTAGCTGTGTGGATATAAATTAGGGACTTAACAAGGCCTTGGGTTTGATTTGGCCTCTCTCTCCGACGCTCCCTCGCTCCCTCGCTTCCTCCCTCCCTCCCTCCCTCCCTGCCTAGCTGTGTGGATATAAATTAGGGACTTAACAAGGCCTTGGGTTTGATTTGGCGCCTCTCTCTCTCTCTCTCTATGAGGAGGTGTTGTTGGCCGTCGGCGAACAGGTAGGTGCTGAACACATTCACTCGGCGTCTAGAATGAACAAAGTGGTTGTTGTGTTCATGAAGAAAGCGGCCTTGGTAGGTACGCTGAGTGGGCTTTTTGTTAGGGATTAATTGATGTTCATTTCGCCTCTTTCTACGCCAGTAGTAGTGGGTAGTTGTGGCAAATTTGCAGCCATTCATTACAGATGGGGAAGATCCGAAAAGAGCTGGTTCGTTTTGTAGCTTGCGGTTTTCGCATCCTGTCGGCGGGGTTTCGGGCAGAATCCGTGAAGCATGTTGTCTCCATTCATAGGCAAGTGTTTATGTTTCTCAACAATACGGATCAGCAGCTTAACGTCAATGTTAAGATCCGTCACGGGGATGGTGTGGACGCGGGCTTTGCTAGTACAGACAGTCTGCCGTGTTCTGAATGTGTTGACCTGGGGCATAAGAAGTTTGCGTGTCAAG
Source organism: Thymallus thymallus (assembly GCA_023634145.1). Classification (NCBI taxonomy): domain Eukaryota; kingdom Metazoa; phylum Chordata; class Actinopteri; order Salmoniformes; family Salmonidae; genus Thymallus; species Thymallus thymallus. The sequence goes on from CM042384.1 coordinate 724,583, forward strand.
ACAGGGAGAGCAGCCGCTCATGACTGCCGGACGGAGTATCCAGCCGGTAGTGAAGGAGGCGGAGCTCCCTGTTGTGGCCGGTTGTAGCTCTGGTTTGGGTGTTATTTTTACCGGTCCGGGAGGGAGATCAGGGCCTGGTGGACCTTGAGAGGTTGCTGTAGATCGCGCGTGAGGAGGGAGTGACACCTGGACCTTGGGTGTGGGATGAACCCATTTTCCAAAACCCGCTGATCCCTTTAGTTTTTGTCCATTCTGCATCCCTGCATGGACGGTTGATGGCAGCGGGCATCATGACACTGGAGAATTTACGGCAGCCTGGAGGTGAAGGGTGGAAGACCCTTCAAGAGCTGGCGCAGCAGTCTGGAATTACATCACACCGGCTGCTGGAGAGGTTCATGGATGCGCTGCCAGAACCGGTGAAGGAAGTCATCGGGTGGGCATGAGGGGAGGGGCCACCCCCGTTTCCACCACTGCAAGTGACGGCAGAGACTGGGGACTGGCAGGGGGGGATGGAGGTACATATTTTCTTTTAGTTCCCCGGAACTGGGTAACTTTGCGGATGTGGGGAGCAAGGCTTTATACTCCCTCTGTGTGAAGGTCAGGCACGTTAGGGAGTTGGAGGGTGTTAGGGGTCACCAGTGGCAGGGGGTTCTGGGCTCTGATGGTATGGCTGGGTATAGGTGGAGGGTGCGGTAAAACCTCCCAGCTCCCCAACGGTCTGGAGACCTCCAGTGGAGGGTTTTACATGGAGCCCTGGCCACTAATAGCTGGTTGGCTCGGGTTGACCCTGGGATTGGGGAGGGGTGTCCTTTTTGTATGATGGCTGAGACTGTCCAACATGTATTCTCTGTATGTGCCAGGTTGATGCCGTTGATATCATTGTTGGAATCTGTGTGTGAGGTTGGGGGTGTTTTGTTAATAAATGTTTGTGATGGGGCCTAGAAGGGTAAATGTGTCTTGTTTAATTTTTTTGTTAACCCAAGCTGTTTGGTTGACAAGGAGGAACCGGGTCAGAGGGTTGGGGGCTACAGACCCTGTTGTACTATTTAGGGGGATGATCTCTGCGCACCTTAGGGTTGAGTTTGAGTTTTACAAACTGATTGACAGTTTTAAATTGTTTGAGGAGGCTTGGAGACTCGGGGGAGCTGTCTGTGTGGTTGGACAGGAGGGCTTTGAGGTCTGAGTGTAATTTGGTCTTGAGGTATGTGTTTGTATATGGTGCAAGATGTATGTGTAAAGGTTGTAGCAGCACACCATGTGGGTTTTATGGGGGATGGGGTGTGTGTGTTGGGGGTGGGGATTTCTTAATGTGATGAAGGTATCTTATTAAAGAAGGATCCAATCTCGAAAATCTCTCTCTCTCTCTCTTTCTCAGAGTGGAAACCCCTCGCATGGATACAGCGCTCGCAACTCCGCCATCGAAGCCTCGTCCAATGACCTTGCTTCCCTCCGGCCCCGAACCGACCAATCCCACCGTGGTATCGATAAACACGTTGTCGCTGACAGTCAATTACACAGCAAGAACAAACATGAATGGCATTTAATGAGGACAACGCCAGAGGAGTAATCACCTGAACATCATCACCACACATACATATGCAGGGATACCATTTGATCAGGATACCATCCAGATATTTCTGAATTAACCTTAGCTGTGTCCCTACTGTCAATATTTTTTGTAGTAATGGTCATTTTCTCTACTGTGTCTTCTATGACAACACTGCAGTCAAAACTGTTTCCTAGAAACAGTGAGACAGTCACCAGTTTTCACTTCACACCTGTCAGTAAGAATGAACCACCATTAATGATGTAAAGCCACCAGAAACATACTAATGTTTTTTATCTATTTTTCCCTGCTTCTCACATGATGGCAACCGAATGAGAAAACCCACTGAACTGAAGATGGGTCATTAATCCAGCTCAGAGTCTGTCTGTTTGCCTCTCATCCCATCTCTAGCCCACCAAACCAAACTCAAGGCAATCGTTTCATGCCCTGAAAGAGACTGACCTGTGGGGGATTTTAACGCAGTAGGACCCATGACTCTTTAAGCTGGACAGAACAACACTAATGCCCAGACTATCTCTCTGTCCAGAGACGACCGGACGACCGCACCAGACAAGTCTGTGCCCATTGGACCAGAACTAGTGGACCAATCATATTGACTGGCTGAGGTCATACTAAACCAATCACACTAACCCTCAACATTCCAATCAAGTTTCCAACAGCTATCCCACTACCCCTGGACCTACCATGGATCTCATTCCCATACGTATTTTCTAGAGCAATGTGATCACGAACATAACCACGATATGTTGGGGTTTTCTTTTGAGCCTGGTTCTAAAGAATCCAGCAGTAGAGTTCACAAAGTAATGGGGAAGGGAGTAAGAACTGGAGAGAGAGAGATGTTTACCTTGAATATCCATGATGAAAAACATTTTGATGACAGCTCTTTAAACGACCGCTGACTCAACAGAAACAAGCACCAGCTCTCTGAAGAGGCTCCGGGCACCACACACACACACACACACACACACACACACACACACACACACACACACACCACACACACACACACACACACACACACACACCACACACACACACACACACACACACACACACACACACACACACACACACACACACACACACACCTAGAGCTGAGAGGGTACCCTCCCACACAAACACACATCTCCCACAAAGAAGCTCTGAGCAAACTCACACATCAAATCTAAACACATACATAAAGTGCTTGAGGAATTAGAGAACATATTGTATGAAACTGCATGTACGTACAGATAGAACATCGCAAATGCAAAACACCTTTGCTACAATGCAGTCTGTGCAGGTAACAGTACCAGACTCCTGACTACCAGACTCCTGACTACCAGACTCCTGACTACCAGACTCCTGACTACCAGACTCCTGACTACCAGACTCCTGGAGACCTGGGAGTGGCACTGCCATTTTCAGGTTTTTAGTTTTCAAGGCCGCTGACATAAGTGATATATGTGTATAGATACACTACCGTTCAAAAGTTTGGCGTCACTTAGAAATGTCCTTGTTTTCCATGAAAACATACATGAAATTAGTTATTGCAAAATGAATAGGAAATACAGTCAAGACGTTGACAAGGTTATAAATAAGGATTTTTCATTGAAATAATAATTGTGTCCTTCAAACTTTGCCTTCATCAAAGAATCCTCCATTTGCAGCAATTACAGCCTTGCAGACCTTTGGCATTCTAGTTGTCAATTTGTTGAGGTAATCTGAAGAGATTTCACCCCATGCTTCCTGAAGCACCTCCCACAATTTGGATTGGCTTGATGGACACTTCTTACGTACCATACGGTCAAGCTGCTCCCACAACAGCTCAATAGGGTTGAGATCCGGTGACTGTGCTGGCCACTCCATTATAGACAGAATACCAACTGACGGCTTCTTCACTAAATAGTTCTTGCATAGTTTGGAGCTGTGCTTTGGTTCATTGTCCTGTTGTAGGAGGAAATTGGCTCCAATTAAGCGCCGTCCACAGGGTATGGCATGGCGTTGCAAAATGGAGTGATAGCCTTCCTTCTTCAAGATCCCTTTTATCTGAAAACATTAAGAACACCTTCCTAATATTGAGTTGCACCCCCTTTTGCCCTGGGAACAGCATAATTCATCGGGGCTTGGACTCTACAAGGTGCCGAAAGCGTTCCACAGGGATGCTGGTCCATGTTGACTCCAATGCTTCCCACAGTTGTGTCAAGTTGGCTGGATGTCATTTAGGTGGTGGACCATTCTTGATACACACAGGAAAATGTTCTTGACAAGCTCAAGCTGGTGTGCCTGGCACCTACCACCATAACCCGTTCAAACGCACTTAAATCTTTTGTCTTGCCCATTCACCCTCTGAATGGCACACATACACAATCCATGTCTCAACTGTCTCAAGGCTTAAAACTCCTTCCGTCTCCTCCCCTTCATCTACACTGATTGAAGTGGACATCAGTAAGGGATCATAGCTTCACCTGGACTCACCTGGTCAGTCTATGTCATGGAAAGAGCAGGCATTCCTAACGTTTTGTACACTCAATGTAAATGGTTTATATATCTGCCAAAAAGGATTTAAAAATCAGAAAATAAACTAACGCTGCATATTTGTAAAATCCACTCAAAATCATTTGGTATTTTTTTTAATTAGACCTGATAATACAGTCCTAAAATGTTTTGCATGTCAGCAGTCAAGTTTAAGATATTGGGCTTCAAGAAGCAAAGTGTAAATTGCTGATGTGGCCGGTGACACTTCTTCTCTGTCCAATATCTTGAAAACTTGACTGCTGACATGCAAAACATTTTGTTACTGTATCAACAGTGGAATAAAAAAATACAAAAAAATGAGAGGATTTTTCCTTGAATATTGTATAAACCCAACAAAAAGATGAAATCCCTCACACACCCCTCACCTTCTTTGGAATTCTAAATACCAAACACCACTGTTCCACAAAACTGTGCCTGTTGGGCAAAACCCAAACACTAAAACCTCCCAAAAAAACAATGCATGAAGTAGCTTCTCAGTGCATTGTGGATGGTGTGTGTTGTTGGTATGGATGACAGGACACACACAGAGATACACTCACCTGTATGGATACACACACCTGTATGGATACACACACCTTTATGGATGACAGGACACACACACACAGAGATACACACACCTGTATGGCGGTTGCATCTGGCATGCTGAGCCTGCGTACAAACATCTGGCTCTGTCCACTCTGGCTGGTGACATATCCCCCGGAGCTCCAGGTGCCGCTGTGTGGCCGGCCCGTGTTATAGAACATGAAGGTATCACTCCCCGACGTAGCTGTCATGCATGTCTTATAGCAGTACGTTTTGGTCATGGAGCCGTTCCCCCGCACCTCAATGTAGTGAGGTTCAACTTTCAGGTCTCTCCGCAGAGCAACATTGTTGTTGGGTTGACCCTGACCTCCTCCACCTCCCCCACCACCACCACCTCGACCCAATGACCCTCCACCCCCACCAGCCGAGGTGCCCCCCTCGGGGACGCTCTTTTGGGACACACAGCAGGGCGAGCAGGAGCCGGGCTGGGTGCAGTAGGCGTGGCAGCGGACGATGGCCAGCACCACAATGGTGACCAGGAACACAAAGGTGGTGGCGCTCAGGGCCACGATCAGGTAGAGGGTCACGTTGGAGAACAGCAGCGGGCTGTGAGGCCTGATAATGCGTTTGGGGTCGGGGGTCAGCTTGGGTGGCAGCTCCATGACGTGCACGTTGATGGTGGCGGTGGAGGAGAGTGGCGGGAGGCCATGGTCGAGGACCAGCACGGTCAGCAGGAAAGAGGTGTAGTTGTCCTCGCTGACACGCCGCGTGGTGCGGATCTCCCCCGTGTGCTCGTGGACTTTAAACAGGTCCAGATCGGAGGTGGTCTGCTCCAGGGCATACACCAACCAGGCGTTCTGACCTGCGTCCCCGTCCCACGCCACCACCTTGGTCACCAGAGCCCCCGCCTCTGCGTTCTTCATCAGCGTCTCGGTGGTCCGCGTCCCATTGGCTGGAGGATGGACTATACTAGGGGAGTGGTCGTTCTGGTCCATGATGTAAACGTAGACTGTTGCCACACGGCTGAGGGGTGGCACGCCACCATCCTGGGCTTTCACCTGAAAGTGGAACTCTCTGAGCTTCTCGAAGTCGAAGGCTCTCAGGGCGTAGGCCTCTCCCGTGTCGGGTTTGATGCTGACGTAGCTCGCCACAGGGATGCCATGGTTGTTGTCATTGAGGACGGTGTAGGTGATGCGAGCGTTCTCCCCAGCATCTGCATCCATTGCCTTTACAACACACATGGAGGCGCCGGGCGCGTTGTTCTCCGTCATGTACACGGTGTAGGACGTCTGTTCGAAGCGGGGAGGGTTGTCATTGACATCCGCCACGTCAACTTTAATGGTCATGTGGGAGGACAGGGCCGGGGTTCCCGCATCGATGGCGGTTACTGTGACGTTATAGGTGGAGATAGTCTCTCTGTCCAGGAAGGCAGCGGTGACCAAGGTGTAGTGGTTCCGGAAGGACTTGATCTTAAAGGGGACGCCAGGTTGGATCTCCAGGGTCACCTGTTTGTTCTGGGCGGAGTCTCGGTCGTTAACACTGATCAGAGCCACCACGGTGTCAGCCCGTGCATCCTCACGGACCGGGCTGGAAAGAGATGACAGCACGATTTCAGGAATGTTGTCGTTCACATCCAAAACCTCCACCACTACTTTACAGTGGACGACCACTGCAGAAGGACCCCTGTCCATGGCTTGTATGTACATCTCATAGGAGTTAGTCTCCTCATAGTCTATGTTGTTCTTCACTCTGATCTCTCCTGTATCTGTGTCCATGGAGAACATTTGCCTCACCCTCTCTGGGGTGTAACTGCTGAAAGAGTAAAACACCTCCCCGTTTGTGCCTTCATCTCGGTCTGTGGCGTTTAATTGTATCACTAGAGCGCCCTTGGGCGAGTTCTCCGACAGTTTCACTTTGTACACGGAGTTATCGAACACGGGCACGTTGTCGTTGGAATCCAGGACACGCACGTTGATTTTGGCGGTACCTGTGCGCGCGGGTGTGCCTCCGTCGACAGCTGTCAGTATCAATTGATGAGAAGGTGTATGCTCACGGTCAAATGGCTTTTTGAGCACGAGCTGGATGTTCTTGCTGTTTGCCGTGGGCTTGTTAGAGTCCAGCGCGAGGTGCTCGTTGTTGCTAAGCCGGTAGAGACGAACCGAGTTGGAGCCGTCGTCTGCATCCTGAGCGCCCTCGATGGGGAAACGGGACCCAGTTATGGCGGACTCTGAGATCTCCAGCTGGTACTCGTCCCGGGGGAACTGTGGCGAGTTGTCATTCGCATCCAGAATCTCCACCTCCACATTATGCACCTCGAGCGGGTTCTCAACCACCACTTCTAGGTTGAGGAAACAGGTACCGCTGAATTCACACAGCGTTTCCCGGTCGATGCGGTCACTCACCGACAGCTTGCCATTTTTATGATTTATGTTGAAATATCTCCGTGCGCTGTCCGAGGTGATTCTGATGCGTCGGGAGGAGAGCTTTTGCAGGTCCAGACCCAAATCGCGAACAATGTCGCCAACCACAGCCCCATTCTCTACCTCCTCCAGAATGGTGTATCGTATTTGTGCATTTGTAAGGCCACTGAGTACAAAAATTACCAAATAAAAAGTAAAAGGCACATTCTGAGTTATGCTGTAACAGCATCGCACCGCCACAGCCATTGCAAGCAGGCAGGATCCGCAGACGGATTAGAGAAAGCTTTCCGCCTTTTTAGCTTTCCATGCGTCCCCACCTGCAACATTAAAAACCTTGGGAAGAGTCCTTGAGTTACCCCCTACTATGTGCAGGACGACCAAAGCATCCTCTCCGGTACATGTGCTTGTTTTAAAGGACGTTGTTCCGTTACATCCATGTTTTTCTTTGTCCGTTTGGCTAAGGCTTTTTTCTCTTCTCTCACCGCGCGGCTGAATCTTGTTTCCCTCTCACGGGTGCTGACTATCGCTCTCCCGCTCTCTCATCTCCTCTCTCTCCTTCCCCCTCCCTCTCTCCCTGTCTGTGCAATGGTGTCTGTGGGAAGCGGGGGAGGGGAGCCGTGCTCTCAAACGATACTGGCTGCATTTGAGTACCTCCGATTGAAAACAACGTCAAATAAAAATGTAAAATACATTCAGACATTGAGAATAGCAATAATAATTGTATCTCAATTCATCATTATCGGTCGATTTTTATATTTTTAAGACAGCGCATTCGAGCAGGCTCCGGGTTTTTTATCAGAGAGGGAGAGAGAGTGAGCGAGGGAGAGAGAGTGAGCGAGGGCCACCGCCCTTTTCATTGTGTGCGGCAGATACATTGCCGATGTGATTTATCGGTACAACTAGGCGATCACTTGTCTCTTTGAATTGATACAAACCTGCCATTAAGCCAAAGCTCTGGACAACAACGAATTAATAGAAACTAAACGAATAACGATTTTTTTTTTTCGAAAAGTCTGTGTAAATAGATCAATAAATCCACTAACAAATGAAATGTATTTGTGCAGCAATTATCATCATAAAAGTATAATCACGGAAGTTTATGGAAATATTTGCATTATTGTAGAGAAGAAAGGATCTGTCCTCAATGGAACAGGGCCAATGAGAATCAAGTTAGGCTGAGCATGAAAAGACGGAGTTGACCAACAACAGAAAGAGAAAAACAACACAAACCGAAAAAAAATAAAGCTGTATGTTTGCTGACTTCGAAAGCATTATAGGGTTATTCAACGCCTTTCCTCTCACCTCTATTTGGGTTCAGAAGCGCCCTGTCGCTTTCCCAGGAGCCCTAGCGCTGAAATATTGCCGCTCGCGCGCTCCTCTCACTTCTTGCCCTGAGTGACAGCTGGGTTGATCGTATATTAAGACTACAGGGGTACTTGACTGCCGCTTCAGTTTCACATCATATTACTCGCAGTACACAGGATCACCCTCTTTAGGCCTATATGTTATCATATGAAGCATGTTAACTCGGGGTGAGCGGGCGAAACGAACCAGGTCACCAACAAGATGCTCGAGACTTGCCCCCTCGCCACATCTGTCAAAACAAACTAGCATGCCCTCTACTGTCAGACCCAAATTGCTGGAATAATACAGAGCTCGTGCACGCTGATGCGGAAAGCACGAAGAATTTAGACTCATGTCGATCTGTTGAGAAGTTGTTCTCCATTTACTTTCGAAAGTCTCACTTTCCCCAAACATCTAAGCCCAATACAATTCAGCAAATTAAATCTTCCACCTGGTGTAAAACACCAAAATATATCTTGTTTTTAACAATTAGGGGTGACTGTTTACCACTAAGAAATAATGTAGAATCCGTGAGTGCTGGGAAGGCTTTTACACACACGTAACTCCTGACAGTTTCAGAGATTGCTTTGGGGGCAGTTCACACCAAGCAATGGTAATGTAATAGTCTGGCAGATATTAATAGACACACAGTGCCGTGGCTCCTGGCGTCTTGATATACAGTACTTTCATTAATAGACACACAGTGCCGTGGCTCCTGGCGTCTTGATATACAGTACTTTCATTAATAGACACACAGTGCCGTGGCTCCTGGCGCCTTGATATACTTTCATTAATAGACACACAGTGCCGTGGCTCCTGGCGTCTTGATATACAGTACTTTCATTAATAGACACACAGTGCCGTGGCTCCTGGCGTCTTGATATACAGTACTTTCATTAATAGACACACAGTGCCGTGGCTCCTGGCGTCTTGATATACAGTACTTTCATTAATAGACACACAGTGCCGTGGCTCCTGGCGTCTTGATATACAGTACTTTCATTAATAGACACACAGTGCCGTGGCTCCTGGCGTCTTGATATACAGTACTTTCATTAATAGACACACAGTGCCGTGGCTCCTGGCGCCTTGATATACTTTCATTAATAGACACACAGTGCCGTGGCTCCTGGCGTCTTGATATACAGTACTTTCATTAATAGACACACAGTGCCGTGGCTCCTGGCGTCTTGATATACAGTACTTTCATTAATAGACACACAGTGCCGTGGCTCCTGGCGCCTTGATATACAGTACTTTCATTAATAGACACACAGTGCCGTGGCTCCTGGCGCCTTGATATACAGTACTTTCATTAATAGACACACAGTGCCGTGGCTCCTGGCGTCTTGATATACAGTACTTTCATTAATAGACACACAGTGCCGTGGCTCCTGGCGTCTTGATATACAGTACTTTCATTAATAGACACACAGTGCCGTGGCTCCTGGCGTCTTGATATACAGTACTTTCATTAATAGACACACAGTGCCGTGGCTCCTGGCGCCTTGATATACAGTACTTTCATTAATAGACACACAGTGCCGTGGCTCCTGGCGTCTTGATATACAGTACTTTCATTAATAGACACACAGTGCCGTGGCTCCTGGCGTCTTGATATACAGTACTTTCATTAATAGACACACAGTGCCGTGGCTCCTGGCGCCTTGATATACTTTCATTAATAGACACACAGTGCCGTGGCTCCTGGCGTCTTGATATACAGTACTTTCATTAATAGACACACAGTGCCGTGGCTCCTGGTGTCTTGATATACAGTACTTTCATTAATAGACACACAGTGCCGTGGCTCCTGGCGCCTTGATATACAGTACTTTCATTAATAGACACACAGTGCCGTGGCTCCTGGCGCCTTGATATACAGTACTTTCATTAATAGACACACAGTGCCGTGGCTCCTGGCGCCTTGATATACAGTACTTTCATTAATAGACACACAGTGCCGTGGCTCCTGGCGCCTTGATATACTTTCACTGATCTATTAAAAAGTGGACCTCAGCTTTATAGACGATCGTGACGTGCATTAATGTATTTAAAATCTTGCGCCACCGACCCTTCTGTATCAAACCGGCACAGCCTGTCTGGCTATATTACATACATTTCAAAAGTACAAGTTAATTGCACAACCAACGTCTGTTCATCAAATGTGCAACCGTTGTAGTGGTGTTAAGCCTTTGCTGGTTTCTCATTTCAATTCTACTCAATATCTCAAACACCTCAAACATCTGCCCATGAGGCCAAGATGGCTCACTGCGCATGTCTTGCCGCAGGTGGTCGGATAGTGGCGTTAAATGCCCAAATCATCCCTCTCAGACTTTTATCCTAATTAGTACAGTCTGAACCCATGTACCCCTATTAGAATCCAATTTAAATCGAATTAAATTAAATTAAGAGGGGCCTCTAGTCCTAACGCGATCAGTATGACGAAGTGAGGGGGAGGATCTTTCGACACTCATTTAATTTCTACACCAGCGGCAGCGGTTCATATTGAATTGAATCGCGGCTCTTGTCTCATCTCCGAGCCCTTCACCTCTGGAAAAGCTTAATAGTTGGATAACACTCAGACAGACAGTTTGCTAGGCAATCGGCTTTCACACCATTCAAATTGATTGAGTCATACAGTGAGTGCAGTGCCATTCAAAGCACCACTAGGAAGGACATTGGGACCTAAAAGGTGATGCCATTGAATGCTGGTCTCATCATAAGGATTTATGCAATCACAAAAGAGACTGTCTGGGAACTATTAGCATAACCTGGAGCCAAATTATTGTAAAAAAGGACTGCCATTGGTCATTTACTGGTGTGTATACTGTATCTATATCTGAATAAGTCACACATTCAGGTTAGTAAGTATAGCCTGCGTGGTATATATGTATGGTAGACTGAGCATTAAGTTGTTGTGCTGTGTTTATTTGGGATGTGGCCTCAGAGAGCCAGTCTGATTCACCCGGCCACCGGGCCACGCTACGCGCCCACACAACCCTTCCTTCTCCCAGTGCGGCTCCAGCTCTCCTCCGCCGACCTCTCTGCCCACGGCAGTGAAAGGCGCTGGCAGCCTGTGAGACGGCCGCTCAGCGGTGAGTCACAACGCTGTTATGAGTGGATGGATAGATAGCGGAGAGACTCTTCTTCACACTCCAAAGCTAAGCTGAGGGGGTGGCGTACTGGGGAGCTGGAGAGATGCAACGGAAGGGAACAGAGATGGAGTTGAACGGAACTTCCGTTAGGTTCGATGGGCCTAGAGGGAACTTTTTCTATGGACAGATATGGACGTTTTATGATTTTTTTATTTATTTTCTAACCCCAATTTAACTCAGCGGTGGAGATGAAACAGCGTGGGTCTCGTGTCAGTCCGTTCTCGTAAGTCTCAGAGGCATGCGAGCAGCAGCGCTCCTGACATTTAGCAGATTCTCCCGGTGGTGCGCGCAAGATTTGTATTTAAGGCAATTTGAGACAGAGCTGAAAATAGGCGACTGTTATCTCGTCAATTACACACACCGTCGGATTAATACCTGTACTTTTCCACTTCTCTCCATTGTCTGCCTCTCTCTCTCACTTTCTGGTCCTCTCTCGCTGTGTGTTTTGAGCTGTACACGGGCAGGTAACTGATCTCTCTCTCTCTCTGTACCTGTTAGAGTCCCGTCCATCTGTTCCTCCGTTAATTGCCACAGAACTGTGGATTATTTTATTTTCACTCAAGGGGCTCGAGATTAAGTTATCTCAAATCCTTTTCCGGAAGACTAACATACATATGTACCGCCAGAACAAACACGTCCTAATACTCTAAAATGGCTCCCTCTCTCTGCCTCCCTTCATCCCATCTTTCTCTCCTCACCTACTCTTACCCTTCCCCACTCTCACCACCCCTTCTCTCTCCCCCTCCCGACTGCCCCCCTCAGAGCTTCTCTCTCCCCCTCCCAACTGCCCCCCTCAGAGCTTCTCTACCCCAACTCTCTCCTGTTGTACCGTTCCTTCCACCCCTTCTCTCTCCCCACACACTCTCCCACCTCATAGCCTCTATCCCCCGTCTCTCCTGTCTCACCTCTCTTTCCCCCTACAACCCCCCGCTCTCTCTCTGTGACATCCGCTGCTCCAGCTGGGAGAGCTGTGGCCGAGGGGCACCGGAACCTCTGAAGTGGAAACACAGGAGCTAATGTCTCTGCCTCCACACTAGACTGTCCTGTCTTCTCTCTAAAAAAAAAAAACTCCAGAGAGATAAAAGTGAGGGAGAGAGACAGGCGAGCGCGAGAGCAGATCATGGGAGAAGTCTGAGTATGCTCTCTGTGCTCTCTTTTTGGAAATAGAGGAGCCTATTAACGACCTTTTCACCATCCATTATGCAAGATGGTGGACATATTAATAAAACGCTGTCCAGTAACCCTCTCTATTAACACAAAGTCATCGTCCCTGTTTAAAAGCCATCATTTCATTCCCTAAGCGTCTGTTATGCCATATGAAAGACCGCCGTTTGTGAGTAATATTTCCCTCACATGACTGGGACTGACTGGGCTCTCTCTCTCACTCTCTCTCTCTCTCCCTCCCTCTCTCTCTCTCTCTCTCTGAGAGTATCTCTTTGTTATTGTCAGCTGCTGTCTCGTCTGGTGTGCCCAGGGCAAGGAGTGATGACCGCATACATGTCCCGCCTCACCCTCGCCACACCAGACCGAGTCAGAGCTCTGAGTCGCCTACTGTTCATCATGCAGACAGACAGACAACATGGTTATTACACCATGATTTTAACTACGACGTTAATACATAGTGTTTAGGCCACCCAGTGAGACACATGACATTTACATGACTAGCTAAAATATGGCACAACATACAAAATGGCTACCTGTATTAAAGGACTTTAGCTTTTAGAAAAAACATAAAACAAATAATGAAAAACGAAATCTTTCTCTCTTGTTTAACACATGGAAATGCATGCAGGCTGTTCTGTAGGGAGACCGTCATCACGGCGTCTGTGTTGCCAGAGCGATTAACAATCTGCAGCGACACACAGAAAACGGCAGAACATCCATTTCCTCAGAGAGAATGATCTAGAATACAGCAGGAGAGGCTGACAGCGCTCAAAATATATTATAATAAAATGTAAGTGCTGATAATCGCTACAATATCAACATTTTACATCAACATTTTATTTTCAGAATATCCACACTATCAAGGAGAATTAAAAAACAAAATGTTTGCTTTTCAGTGCGTAAGCATTTAACCAAATCACATATTGGAAAAAGAGTTCCAAATGACATTTGCTCAATGATGGAGATGAATCCATTTGAATTAAGTTTTAAAATTGTCATATTATGGATCATTTATCTATTTGATTTAGAATTTAAGGACCCCATTAAGTATAAAAGCATATATATAAAAAGTATTTGATAAAATATTGATTTTGCCCTTTACTACCAAAGCCCATAAAAACAAATTGAATAACACATCCATAAAACGCAATGAATAACACATCCATAAAACGCAATGAATAACACATCCATAAAACGCAATGAATAACACATCCATAAAACGCAATGAATAACACATCCATAAAACGCAATGAATAACACATCCATAAAACGCAATGAATAACACATCCATAAAACGCAATGAATAACACATCCATAAAACGCAATGAATAACACATCCATAAAACGCAATGAATAACACATCCATAAAACGCATTGAATAACAATAATAAATCCATAATGATAAAAAGGAAAGTCTCAAATACATCATAAGTTATATACACACTGTTTAGTTATATATACACTGTTTAGTTAAATATACACACTGTTTAGTTGTATACACACTGTTTAGTTATATATACACTGTTCAGTTATATATACACTGTTTAGTTATATATACACTGTTTAGTTATATACACACTGTTTAGTTATATACACACTGTTTAGTTATATATACACTGTTTAGTTATATACACACTGTTTAGTTGTATACACACTGTTTAGTTATATATACACTGTTCAGTTATATACACACTGTTTAGTTATATATACACTGTTTAGTTATATATACACTGTTTAGTTATATATACACTGTTTAGTTATATACACACTGTTTAGTTATATATACACTGTTTAGTTATATATACACTGTTTAGTTATATATACACTGTTTAGTTATATATACACTGTTTAGTTATATATACACTGTTTAGTTATATATACACTGTTTAGTTATATATACACTGTTTAGTAATATACACACTGTTCAGTTATATACACACTGTTTAGTTATATATACACTGTTTAGTTAAATATACACTGTTTAGTTAAATATACACTGTTTAGTTATATATACACTGTTTAGTTAAATATACACTGTTTAGTTATATATACACTGTTTAGTTATATATACACTGTTCAGTTATATATACACTGTTTAGTTAAATATACACTGTTTAGTTATATATACACTGTTTAGTTATATATACACTGTACAATTATATATACACTGTTCAGTTATATATACACTGTTTAGTTATATATACACTGTTCAGTTATATATACACTGTTCAGTTATATATACACTGTTTAGTTATATATACACTGTTTAGTTATATATACACTGTTTAGTTATATATACACTGTTTAGTTATATATACACTGTTCAGTTATATATACACTGTTTAGTTATATATACACTGTTCAGTTATATATACACTGTTTAGTTATATATACACTGTTTAGTTATATATACACTGTTTAGTTATATATACACTGTTTAGTTATATATACACTGTTTAGTTATATATACACTGTTTAGTTATATATACACTGTTCAGTTATATATACACTGTTTAGTTATATGTACACTGTTTAGTTATATATACACTGTTTAGTTATATATACACTGTACAATTATATATACACTGTTCAGTTATATATACACTGTTCAGTTATATACACACTGTTTAGTTATATACACACTGTTTAGTTATATATACACTGTTTAGTTATATACACACTGTTTAGTTATATATACACTGTTTAGTTATATATACACTGTTTAGTTATATATACACTGTTTAGTTATATATACACTGTTCAGTTATATACACACTGTTTAGTTATATATACACTGTTCAGTTATATATACACTGTTTAGTTTATGTCCAATTATCTGTAATTTCTCTTCATTATTTATCTTAATATGACAAGGATTAAAAAGGATTTTCCAGCAGATTGTAGACTTGATTCATGATGATGACTGATAGATAAGATACTGAAAGTATGATGTTGAAATGATCAGTCCAATCAAAGCTACTGTGGATGTAATGTGATTGGACGTTGTTTTATCTGTGGCCAATGACCTTGAGCCTTCTAGGATGGGCACTTCTAATGTAACTCTATGGCAGCACCCAAGGGGCTTGAATTTTCGAGCTCTACCATTAGACTTGGCAGTGACGTAGTGTCTGCACGAGTGACAGAACACTCAGCCAATCACGGTGCAACTAGAGAACATTACCAATCCCTAGGCTCTGTATTTACCGCTGCCTGCCCCACCACAGAAAGCACTGAGCTAGAAAACACCTGCACTTTGGAGCTGACTTACTCAAGAAAACACACACACACACACACACACACACACCAGTGTGTCAAACTATTTTAGGGGATTAATTGATAGGTACAATATCTGGAACAGGAGGAACAGAGATGTTTTCAGGAACTAAGATTATTTAGAATCTGTGATGTTTTTCAGGAACTAAGATTATTTAGAATCTGTGATGTTTTTCAGGAACTAAGCGTATTAGAATCTGTGATGTTTTTCAGGAACTAAGCGTATTAGAATCTGTGATGTTTTTCAGGAACTAAGCGTATTAGAATCTGTGATGTTTTTCAGGAACTAAGCGTATTAGAATCTGTGATGTTTTTCAGGAACTAAGCGTATTAGAATCTGTGATGTTTTTCAGGAACTAAGCGTATTAGAATATGTGATGTTTTTCAGGAACTAAGCGTATTAGAATCTGTGATGTTTTTCAGGAACTAAGCGTATTAGAATATGTGATGTTTTTCAGGAACTAAGCGTATTAGAATCTGTGATGTTTTTCAGGAACTAAGCGTATTAGAATCTGTGATGTTTTTCAGGAACTAAGATTATTAGAATCTGTGCCACAGAGAGTGAGAGAAAATCAAAGGGGCGGTGGGTTTCTGCAGCTTGCAGCCAGGACAGAATGGGAGGGAGACAGAGACAGTAGTACTGGGACCTCTATTGGTGTAAGAGGGTACTGCAGGTACAGTGCAGTGCAGCAACCTGATTGCAAGTTGCTGAGTGTGCTTGTGTGTGTTTGTGTGTGTGAGTGTGTGTGCCTGTGTGTGTGAGTGTGTGTGAGTGTGTGCCTGTGTGTGTGTGTGTGTGTGTGTGAGTGTGTGTGCCTGTGTGTGTGTGTGTGTGTGTGTGTGTGTGTGTGTGTGTGTGTGTGTGTGTGTGTGTGTGTGTGTGTGTGTGTGTGTGAGTGTGTGTGCCTGTGTGTGTGTGAGTGTGTGTGCCTGTGTGTGTGAATGTGTGTGTGCCTGTGTGTGTGAGTGTGTGTGAGTGTGTGTGCCTGTGTGTGTGAGTGTGTGTGTGTGTGTGTCTGTGTGTGTGTCTGTGTGTGTGTCTGTGTGTGTCTGTGTGTGTGTGTGCCTGTGTGACTGTGCGTCTGTGTCCCAAGCCCCAGAACGCCTCCTTTCCTCTCCTCCAGTGTCTGACGGTGTGACTGTGAAGGGCAGATTCAGGCCCCCTCCAGAGGAGAGAGATGGAAATAAAATATGATGATGAGAGAATCTGTTTCCAAGGACAACAGCCTCACTCTGCAAGAGTTGTTGTGATCCCAGATTGATCACAACACTCTGAAGTAAACATTATCAACCCAAAAGCACAAAACCAGTCCTAACTATCAGATATAATACAGTCCTTCAGAAAGTATTCATACTTTCATTTCCACATTTTGTTACAGCCTGAATATAACATTTAATAAATTGAGATGTTATGTCACAAACAACCTTAACCGTTCTGAGTTAATGCCTAACCTTAAGATTTCTGACCTACAATCAATTCCGGTGTAGACTAAGATTGGATGAAGTGGTCCACTCACTGGATGGTAACCCATGCTATTGTGGGAGCCTGTCTAGAACGATAGTTCAAAGTAAGGTTCAGTCACGTTTACATGTACTGCTGCTGGATTTACATAAAAAATATATAATGGAGAAAACATTGCTTTAATAGCCAACGCGACACTACGGAGAACTAGCTCAGTGATCTAGTAATAGACATAGGAGAACTAGCTCAGTGATCTAGTAATAGACATAGGAGAACTAGCTCAGTGATCTAGTAATAGACATAGGAGAACTAGCTCAGTGATCTAGTAATAGACATAGGCCACTCAAATTCAGTATTAGTTATCATCATTATATCTCTGAAACTCGGAATCAGACCGAATAGTAAAAATGCTGTGTTGTTATAGTTGCTGTGAAATACGGAGACGAGTATGAGCTCCAGATGTTGTAGGTCAGGAACGTCTGGGTCGCTAAATCATATTCATATTGCTGTTCCAACGTTTTACAACGCACGCAAGACTTAACCAATGACTCTGAAATTTGACGTTTGAGAAACATGGAAGAACGTCTAATTCTGACGTGAGACTGTGAGAGCTTGTTGTAAAAAACTGCTTAACAGGTCACATAATAAGTTCCATGGACTCACTCTGTATGCAATAACAGAGTTTAACATGATTTTTGAATGACTACCTCATCTCTGTACCCCACACATACAAGAAGACAAAAAAAGCCTACTCTAAAATGTGCAGTTTTGTCACACAACACAAAGACCTCAAGTTTTAAGAGAGCGTGCAGGAATTTCCACCAGAGCTGTTGCCAGAGGATTTAATGTTAATGTCTTTTACAGAATTTGTCAGTACGTCCAACCGGCCTCACAACCGCAGACCACGTGTATGGCCTCGTGTGGGCGAGCAGTTTGCTGATGTCAACGTTGTGAACAGAGTGGCCCATGGTGGCGGTGGGGTTATGGTATGCATAAGCTACGGACAACAAACATAACTGCATTTTATCAATGGCAATTTGAATGCACAGAGATACCGTGACGAGGCCCATTGTCGTGCCATTCATCCGCTGCCATCACCCCATGTTTCAGCATGATAATGCACGGCCCCATGTTGCAAGGATCTGTACACAATTCCTGGCAGCTGAACTTGTCCCAGTTCATACATAACCTGTATACTCACCAGACATGCCACCCATTGAGCATGTTTGGGATTCTCTAGATCAGTGGTCACCAACCGGTCCATCGTGACTAGTTGATCACCAAACATTTCTTTAATAAACCTGACGATAAAGCCTTGTGTTCATATTTATTTAATTCGTCTCGGGCTGTTGGCGGTCGGTTCACCGGATTCAGCTGCCCTGCGGGACGGGTAGGCTAACTGTTGCCATTTTGAACCATTTCATGTGTCTGAAGGTACAAGCTCTGCCTTCCCGGCGGGCCCAGAGAGAAAATCAGGTGCACTATGGGCCACCGCTGGCTAATCAGATGGCTCAGATTACTGTGTCTGCAAAACGTTTAAAACCATAGTCCATAGACTAGAGAGAGACTGTCAACGAATACAGCAAAGAGCTGCTGTTTGTATGAGTGAGTTCATGTTGAAGTTCTTACTGTCAACACTTTGTATTCAACAAATGCATGTTCTTCCTGTTTCCACTCAGCGCTACAGGAAGCACTGCAGCAGTAATGAATGAGGAGGACAGTGTAGCGATTGGCTTGTGTTCTTGTTATTCACTCAATTCAATTCAGCAGCTTCAGTCTTTTTTAATATGAATATTTCACTTTCTCTGTTCATATGAGTAACAACATTAATGTGTGCATGAGGCAGAAATAATGCGGTGACTAGTTTTGCCATCAGCTGTTAGACGGTGTCCCTTGTTGGTCAGAGTCAGTGGAGGAAAGGGAGAGGAGGGATGTTGAGAGGCGGACCCTCAGTCTGCTGCTCTCTCCCTCCGCTGAGACTGACCATCAGATGCAGGCACCATCAGCCCAGTAAAATACAAATAAATAGCAAATCATTTAAATGTATAGTCGCTCAGCTGTGCCTTGAATAATAATACAACAGCTGATCTGTTACCGGTAAAGCCTACCTCAAATTGTTAAATATAATTTTAAAAAATGGCCCAAACAACAATGCATTGGCAGGGCAATTCAAGCAAAGCCAATCTGATCCACACCCCTACCTTTTTTATCTGTATATGCATATCTATATTCCCAGTCATGTGAAATCCATAGATTAGGGCCTAATGAATTCATTTCAATTGACTGATTTCCTCATATGAACTATAACTCAGTAAAATCGTTGACATTGTTGCATGTTGCGTTCATATTTTTGTTCAGTATACAATGTGAATACGTGTTAGTTTATATACTTATGTAAATTAGTTATTTATGTATTTAATTTAATACATTTACAAAAATGTGTAAAAACATGCTTTAACTTTGGCATTATAGGGTATTGTGTGTAGATGGGGGAGAAATGCAGTCATCTATTTAATCCTTATTGAATTCAGGAATCAATCAAAGGGCATGAATACCTTCTGAAGGCACTGTATCTCAGAGCAGAACAGATATCTTAAACACCTCACACTGCACCGAGATCCACGGCAACTATGCGGCAAAACTATTAACTGCATTGCATCATGTCTGATTAATAACGTTCTACTACTGTAGCAGCATCAGCACTTAAACTTTTTAACACCATGTATTATTAAATACTGCCTCTACCAAGGATCTCTATCTACAAACTCAAGGCTGCTGGATGGAATCTGGCAAGGCAGTTAACCCACTGTTCACCGGTAGCCCGTCATTGTAAGTAAGAATTTCTTCTTAACTGACTTGCCTCGTTAAATAAAGGTTAAATAAATAATAATAAATGAATGTAAAGTGGTGTGCAGGTTTACCCCTGTGTATTTAACTAATTAATAAAGTGGTGTGCAGGTTTACCCCTGTGTATTTAACTAATTAATAACATGCTTTAGAACCTCTTCATCTCAGATATCAAAGCTTCGTTTCAATAGAGATGATGATGATCCCTTTCCCAAGTATAAAGAATGAGTTGGAGAGACTGTTCTGGGTGACCTTGGTTATGCCTTCCCCAGTGTATCCTCCTTTCAGTGTAAAGGGCATGACAGGACTAAAGGCGGCATAAATTTCTCCCCCGGGGTCCAGGAAGGGTTAAACAGCACTTGGGCTGTCCCTGTTCTGACTGAATATGAATAAAACAGATTCATGTTGAGGTAAACAAAGCTATCTGAGACAGCAGGCAGGCTCCAATCCCCTCTATCACTCTACTCAGAACCCTGGCTTTGTATCCATGCTGGGTGGATGGGGGTGGAGGGATGGATGTGGACGGACCCTGTGGTTCTGAACATGACAAAGCTAATCTAATGACTGCAACAACAGCCTTATGCCCTAAAGGGTGTGTGCGCGTGTGCATGTGTGTATGTGTAGTGTGTAGTGTGTAGTGTGTATGTGTAGTGTGTAGTGTGTATGTGTAGTGTAGTGTGTATATGTAGTGTGTAGTGTGTAGTGTAGTGTGTATGTGTAGTGTGTAGTGTAGTGTGTAGTGTGTATGTGTAGTGTGTAGTGTGTAGTGTGTAGTGTGTAGTGTGTATGTGTAGTGTGTAGTGTGTAGTGTGTATGTGTGTAGTGTGTGTGTGTAGTGTGTAGTGTGTAGTGTGTATGTCTAGTGTGTAGTGTGTAGTGTGTAGTGTAGTGTGTAGTGTGTAGTGTGTATGTGTAGTGTGTATGTGTAGTATGTAGTGTGTATGTTTAGTGTGTAGTGTAGTGTGTATGTGTAGTGTGTATGCGTAGTGTGTAGTGTGTATGTGTAGTGTAGTGTGTATGTGTAGTGTGTATGTGTAGTGTGTAGTGTGTAGTGTGTAGTGTGTATGTGTAGTGTGTAGTGTGTAGTGTGTAGTGTGTAGTGTGTAGTGTGTAGTGTGCAGTGTGTAGTGTGTAGTGTGTCAGCCCTCAGTATTTACACTTAGCTGAGAAACAGATTTAATTTGTTTCTTGCTGACTGGCTCTCCTTCCCTGACCTCCAGGCATCAACACCTACTCTCCCTGCCCGGTCAACACCCCTCTCCCTGGCCCTTAGACTGAGGCCTACTCCCTCACCTCCAGGCATCAACACCTACTCTCCCTACCCGGTCAACACCCCTCTCCCTGGCCCTTAGACTGAGACCTACTCCCTGACCTCCAGGCATCAACACCTACTCTCCCTGCCCGGTCAACACCCCTCTCCCTGGCCCTTAGACTGAGGCCTACTCCCTCACCTCCAGGCATCAACACCTACTCTCCCTGCCCGGTCAACACCCCTCTCCCTGGCCCTTAGACTGAGACCTACTCCCTCACCTCCAGGCATCAACACCTACTCTCCCTGCCCGGTCAACACCCCTCTCCCTGGCCCTTAGAGTAGGGCTGACTCCCTGGGGCATTCCTGACCTCCAGGCATCAACACCTACTCTCCCAACCTGTCCTCTTTAACATCATCTCACACTCCCTGGTCCAACCTGTCCTCTCCAACCTGTCCCTTTATTGCTGTCTTCCTCTCTCTCCCTTTCTGTCAATCCATATTCTCTCTATTCTCACACCTTTCGATCTCTCACTTGACTTTCTTCCTTTCCACTCTCTCTTTGTCCATCTTTGAATGTGATAAATGAGAGGATGGCTGAGTGGGGGTGGATGCACATTTGCAGCTCTCTCTCTCTCCCTCTCTCTCCCTCTCTCTCTCTCTCTCTCTGAGAAACAGTGCACAATCAGTAATGAGGATCATCTCCATGGCAACCTCAGCTGAGCTCCCATCCCCTTGCCAAGAGCCACACCCAGGAGGGAAGTGACGTTTTCAAACACTTGAGTGGCCATGAAACAAAGCCAGGACAAGGAGTAGTCCGTCTGAAGGGGCTCCATTACCATAAGCCCAATCACATTGACCATGATGAAACCAACATCTGAGCCAGAGCTCTGGGGGTAAGGGTGGGGTGAGGAGAACAATTCTAAGTCCTGTTTTTGGATCACAATATTTGATCCCATCTGGATGGTTAGTGAATCTAAACGACTTACAGTAGGTGAATGTTTGCCCTGCTGTAGAAATACCATCCAGTTAAAATGTGGCTACCTCACCCAGGATAAAGTACTTAGATAATCAATAATGTAATGCTTTTTGCAACACTGGGGCCAGCAGAGCAGATGAAGAGGCTTTTAGCCAACACACACTTAACACAGTCACTGCAATACACAGATGAATAGAGAACGGACACAGCTAAACACAGGAATACACACAATGCTGCTCTTACATAGAAAGAAACACATACACCACATATACTGCAATATTCTGGAATTAAAATAATATCTAATATCTAAAAAAAATCTAATTGTATTTGTCACATGTGCCGAATACAACAGGTGTAGACCTTACAGTGAAATTCTTACCTACAAGACCTTAACCAACAATGCAACAGTTTTAAGAAAAATTAGTGTTAAGCAAAAAAAAATCTAATAATTAAAGAGCAGCAGTAAAATAACAATAGCGAGGCTTTATACAGGAAGTACCAGTACAGAGTCAATGTGAGGAGGCTATATACAGGAAGTACCAGTACAGAGTCAATGTGAGGAGACTATATACAGGAAGTACCAGTACAGAGTCAATGTGAGGAGACTATATACAGGAAGTACCAGTACAGAGTCAATGTGAGGAGGCTATATACAGGAAGTACCAGTACAGAGTCAATGTGAGGAGGCTATATACAGGAAGTACCAGTACAGAGTCAATGTGAGGAGGCTATATACAGGAAGTACCAGTACAGAGTCAATGTGAGGAGGCTATATACAGGAAGTACCAGTACAGAGTCAATGTGAGGAGGCTATATACAGGAAGTACCAGTACAGAGTCAATGTGAGGAGGCTTTATACAGGAAGTACCAGTACAGAGTCAATGTGAGGAGGCTATATACAGGAAGTACCAGTACAGAGTCAATGTGAGGAGGCTATATACAGGAAGTACCAGTACAGAGTCAATGTGAGGAGGCTATATACAGGAAGTACCAGTACAGAGTCAATGTGAGGAGGCTATATACAGGAAGTACCAGTACAGAGTCAATGTGAGGAGGCTATATACAGGAAGTACCAGTACAGAGTCAATGTGAGGAGGCTATATACAGGAAGTACCAGTACAGAGTCAATGTGAGGAGGCTATATACAGGAAGTACCAGTACAGAGTCAATGTGAGGAGGCTATATACAGGAAGTACCAGTACAGAGTCAATGTGAGGAGGCTATATACAGGAAGTACCAGTACAGAGTCAATGTGAGGAGGCTATATACAGGAAGTACCAGTACAGAGTCAATGTGAGGAGGCTATATACAGGAAGCACCAGTACAGAGTCAATGTGAGGAGGCTATATACAGGAAGTACCAGTACAGAGTCAATGTGAGGAGGCTATATACAGGAAGTACCAGTACAGAGTCAATGTGAGGAGGCTATATACAGGAAGTACCAGTACAGAGTCAATGTGAGGAGGCTTTATACAGGAAGTACCAGTACAGAGTCAATGTGAGGAGGCTTTATACAGGAAGTACCAGTACAGAGTCAATGTGAGGAGGCTATATACAGGAAGTACCAGTACAGAGTCAATGTGAGGAGGCTTTATACAGGAAGTACCAGTACAGAGTCAATGTGAGGAGGCTTTATACAGGAAGTACCAGTACAGAGTCAATGTGAGGAGGCTAAATACAGGAAGTACCAGTACAGAGTCAATGTGAGGAGGCTATATACAGGAAGTACCAGTACAGAGTCAATGTGAGGAGGCTATATACAGGGGTACCAGTACAGAGTCAATGTGAGGAGGCTACATACAGGAAGTACCAGTACAGAGTCAATGTGAGGAGGCTACATACAGGAAGTACCAGTACAGAGTCAATGTGAGGAGGTTATATACAGGGGCACCAGTACAGAGTCAATGTGAGGAGGCTATATACAGGAAGTACCAGTACAGAGTCAATGTGAGGAGGCTTTATACAGGAAGTACCAGTACAGAGTCAATGTGAGGAGGCTAAATACAGGAAGTACCAGTACAGAGTCAATGTGAGGAGGCTATATACAGGGGTACCAGTACAGAGTCAATGTGAGGAGGCTTTATACAGGAAGTACCAGTACAGAGTCAATGTGAGGAGGCTAAATACAGGAAGTACCAGTACAGAGTCAATGTGAGGAGGCTATATACAGGAAGTACCAGTACAGAGTCAATGTGAGGAGGCTATATACAGGTGGTACCAGTAGAGAGTCAATGTGAGGAGGCTTTATACAGGAAGTACCAGTACAGAGTCAATGTGAGGAGGCTGTACACAGGAAGTACCAGTACAGAGTCAATGTGAGGAGGCTATATACAGGGGTACCAGTACAGAGTCAATATGAGGAGACTATATACAGGGGTACCGGTACAGAGTCAAGGTGAGGAGGCTATATACAGGTGTATCAGTACAGAGTCAATGTGAAGAGGCTATATACAGGGGCACCAGAACAGAGTCAATATGAGGAGGCTATATACAGGGGTACCAGTACAGAGTCAATGTGCCGGGGCACCGGATAGTTGAGGTAATTGATGTAATATGTACATGTAGGTAGAGGTAAAGTGACTATTCATAGATAATAAACAGAGAATAGCAGCAGCTATACACACAAATACTCAGAGAACACACTGACAAACACCCGCCCACACACAGAAGTGGTGTTGACCTGAGGGCTATGAATAAGCCCCTCGGCCTCATTCCCCTAGTCCTTTGTCCCGCCTCCCCGGTTTAGCTGTGATTGACAGCTGAGCTCCTGCCGGTGATGTGAGCCCCGCCCAGCCCAGAGTCCAGGGTGCAGCTCGTTGAGACGCCAAGGTTCCGAGAGATCCCTGCTGATCCCTGCAGCGCAGAACGGAAAATTACCAGTCCCTCCCCCTCCTGTTCTCTCTCTCTGTCTACCTTCACCCCCCTCCGTCACTCTCCCTCTCTCACACACACAGAGCGCAGCACTCTACTGAGCGCATACTGAACCACTCAAATGCAAAGAGACAGCTCCAGGCATTGTTACTGGAGCCATACTGGAGCAGAGAGAACGCATGGCAATATAGAGAATATGTTATTTGTGACGCTCAGACACCTAGTGATCTTCATAACATACCCTGACCCACTTACACATGCACATCACTGCAATATTCAGAACCCCAGTGTGATTAGAGACCCAAAGCAGATGGAGAAGACTACATTCTGAACAAACCAAATGATCATACAGTGGCTGTTGCTTGTATTTTATTTAGTTGTTTATACTGACCCACCACTCACTAAAATGACGTCAGCATTATCAAATAGTACGAAGGAATGTCTTAACAAACAGGATACATCATAGAGCTTCATGTGATGTGCCTAAGGCCACACAATATTTACAACACCACCTGAATGCCACTGGTAGGAGATAGGGAGACAGAGATGCCTTACATTGATATTGAGGGAAATACTGTGAGACTGATGGAAAACAACATGATATGGGAAAATAGAGGCAGATAACGTAGGAGAGATAGAGACAGAGAGAGAGGAAAAGTGCAGAGCGATGGAGAGAAATCAGTATTAAGAGTTGGGAACCAAAGAGAAAAACCGAGAACATGAATTGAAGAGAAAGGCACAGCGAGTCGAAATGGAGAAAGAGAAAGCAGGGGAGAGAAACAGAGAGAGAGAATGAAAGAAGGATTACTTATGCACCCGGAAGTAAAATAAAGGGTTGTTGCAGCAGTAATACTGCAAGGGTTGTTGCAGCAGTAATACTGCAAGGGTTGTTGCAGCAGTAATACTGCAAGTGTTGTTGCAGCAGTAATACTGCAAGGGTTGTTACAGCAGAATAAAAGTCATGAGAGAAAGCCCTCTCCTGTCATCCACACACCTCCTGTGCCAGGCCAGCTCACTCGCACACAGAAACACAATTTAAATGATGGTCTGTTTGTTTCAATTGCTGTGCCAGTTAACCTGGGTGGTGTTTGTGAAAGATTCAACAACATGCAATCACGATCTATCAATCGACCTTGTGAATGCAAGGGATGGCCTACGTGACTGACAGAGGAGCCTATTTTCAATGTTCAGAGAGAGAGTCAAGGACTCAGAGGAATGCTCTACTGAGTAGTAGGATTCCGGATAGGGGGATTGGCATTGACATGATATAATTACAAAAAAAGCAATAAACCCAGGTCCTGTGAAAGTATTGGTTCTTTCACAATCATGAAAACCAAACCACCAAATAACAAAAACAGCTGACGTTCTGATTCTGATGTCATTACAAAGTTCACAATTGACCCTTTTCAATTAGTCTACAACTCTATCTGTTGTAAAATAACTATTCGTTAAAATAGAATAAATACAAAACTAGCTTTTAACGGGTTTACAGCGTCATAGAGAGCCAATCAGACATCACAGAGGAATAGCGCGACTACAGCACCTCGGACAGCAACACTAGATCTATTAATTAAGCCTGGCACAGAGCAAAACAACTCTCTAGTGGAGAGCTGATTTCTGGAAATGAGGCCCTTCGAAAAACATAATCTTGACAGCAAGAAGATCAAATCAGCAACACAGGTTCAATGTAATAGAAATAAAATGCCCGTTAAAGAAAATAGTGTAGATTTACCTGCTCTTTAGTAGGAAGCGTTTTTGTTCTGTTTAACGTGTCATTTCCGTTAATACTGATCAGTTCTGCATCTGCAGGTGGATACTGCGCGGGGAAAACCACCACGTCACTCTTCAGTGTGTCTGAGCTGAAACACACGTCATACTGCTGAGTAGATTTAGTGTAAGACCAGCTCCCGTCAGGATGTGTGGTGATCATTGGGGCGCTGTACCTTCTGAAACTGTCGTCTGTCCTGTGGCATTTTACAGCTATTAAACTGATGAGGCTCAGTAAAAATATCACTGACACCGAGGCAATGGCGATCAACAAATACAGGTTTAAATCAGAGAAGTTCTCCTCCTTTCTCGGCACATTTCTCAATTGAGTCTGGATTTCACCTGTACTTTCAATCACAACTACATCAATAGACACAGTCGATGACAGTGAGGGTTCTCCGTTGTCAGAAACCGACACGACCAACTTGTGAGTTTTCAGGTCATTATCACTCATTCGCCTCTTAGTCCTTAGTTCCCCGGTGCTGGTTCCGATTCGGAAGAGGTTGGTTCCCTTGGGCTCAGAGATGTGATAAGAAAGCAGCGCATTGTAGCCAGAGTCGGCGTCTACAGCCCTGATCTTGGCCACAAAGTAGCCCGCTTCAGCAGAATAGGGAATGTTCTCAGTGTTAACGGAGCCGTGTTCAGAATAGGGCGCGAGAATCCCAGGACTGTTGTCATTCTCATCCAGGATAAAAACGTTCACAGTCACGTTGCTGCTGAGTGGAGGAACACCAGAGTCTGTGGCCTGAACTTTAAACTGGAAAGTTTTGATCTCCTCATAGTTAAAAGACTGCAGACTAACTATATCTCCAGTATGAGAGTTTATATTTACAGATGATGATATTGAAGCACTTTTATCCAATAATGAATACGTCATCTTTGCATTTTCATCTGAATCTGGATCAAAAGCAGACATCGTATAAATGACGTCTCCTACCGGACTGTTCTCTTTCACATAAACATTAATCACGGGTT
This sequence comes from Thymallus thymallus, assembly GCA_023634145.1. Taxonomy (NCBI): domain Eukaryota; kingdom Metazoa; phylum Chordata; class Actinopteri; order Salmoniformes; family Salmonidae; genus Thymallus; species Thymallus thymallus. The sequence continues at coordinate 752,698 of CM042384.1, forward strand.
CTGAGAAGAGAGGAGCGTTGTCATTCACATCTGAAACGTGTACAGTAATAACGCTGGTGCTGGAGAGAGGCGGGGTCCCTTCATCCGTAGCTGTGATGGTGACATTGTACTGAGAAGAGCTTTCCCTGTCAAGAGGCCCGTTGACAACTAAAGAATAATGATTCTTGTATGAGTTCTTTATCGTGAATGGCACAGAGCCTAGTATTTTAACCTGTACAGCGCCATTTTTGCCTGCGTCATTGTCTTTCACTGTTATCAGGCCAACCATTGTCCCTAATAACGCATCCTCTTTCATAACGTTAACTAAAGACGTTACAGATATCTCTGGTGGATTGTCATTCACGTCTGTAATTTCGACTAACACTTTACAGTGAGATGCTCTGGGGTTTTGGCCTCTGTCTTTAGCTTGCACACGCATTTCAACAGCATAGTTTTTTTCGTGATCCAATTCTCCTTGTACTGTTATCTCCCCATTGGCCGAATTTATAGCAAATATATCAACGTTATTATCATTATCGTGGTTAATAAATGAGTATACTATTTCTCCGTTAAGGCCCTCGTCTGAGTCGTTCGCTTTAATTGTGATTACAGAAGCACCAAGCGGAGTATTCTCAGGTATTCGAGCTTTGTATAGCGGTTTGCTAAATATGGGAATATTATCGTTAACATCTTGCACGTTAACAATGATCAGTAATGTCCCGGATCTAGGAGGTTTTCCTCCATCTATAGCGGTCAATGTGAGCTGGATAACGGGCTGTTTCTCTCGGTCTAAAGCTTTCTGCAGCACTAACTCTGCAGACAAACTCTGCTCTCCACCGCTCTGTACATCCAGGGAGAAGTGTTCATTCGGGCTCAGCTTGTAGCTGTTTACCGAGTTAGCGCCTATGTCTGCGTCGGAGGCGCTTGGAAGTGTAAATCTTTCACCTGGAAATGCAGACTCTGATACGTTCAAATATGTTTTAAGCGACCGAAACGAAGGTGAGTTGTCATTTATATCCAAAACATGAACATCAAATCTGTATAGATTCAATGGCGAATTCACAATGGCTTCTAGCTCTAACAAACACTTCGTGCTCCGAGCACAGAGCTCGTCTCTGTCTATTCTCTCTCTCACGGACAGAATTCCAGTCTTTGTATTTACATAGAAATACCTCTTATTGGGTCCGGAAATCTCAAACCCACGATATTCAAGTTCCTGCACGTCAAGGTGCAAATCCTTCGCTAAATGTCCAACAACAGTGCCCGAGTTGGATTCCTCCGATATGGAATAGACAATCTGTGCTGACCCGATACTCCAAAGATGACATGACGGGAGGAGATAGTACATCCACAAACGCAAAATAACCCCTTTGTGAGTCATTGTGTCGGTATTCCGTTAAATAAACCTACTACTGAGAAACGAGGCTACCACCCTTCATAGCAGCGTAATCCAAAACAGAATAAGACCAGAACCACGATGTTCTGCTGCTCACGCGAACAAAGCCTTTTTTCTCGACACCGACCACTGCTCCTGTATAGGGCGGAGCCTCGCACAGCCAGTGAGGATATACACTGTGTGAGCCGATAGCGACACCGTGTGGACATCTACAGAGAAAACGTTTGCCTATCACATATTTATGTGGAAGTGGAGACCAAACACAGGAACCTTCCCCAAAAAATCTAGTGACCACAAGATGACCTTGATGAGATCTGATGAACATGATCTGTACTAAACATACAGCAAAACTTTACAATATTCATAGGCCTACAGTTTAAAGGACGGGGTGCATTTCAGCACCATGGACAACAACACCGGTATATTTTTCACCAAATGCAAATAATACGCCGATTTTACAACAGGTGAAAGCTTTGAAATGTCCAGTATTTCACTGATCATTCAAATGAGTAAAAAAAGACAATAGCAATGTCTTTATAACCTATATAATAATAATAATAATGCAGTCAAATGAATAGCGTTCACTGAACTGTTACTCCTACCTCCTCTTTGCTGGGTAATGTCTGAGTCCCGTTAAACGTGTCATTTCCGTTAATACTGATCAGTTCTGCATCTGCAGGTGGATACTGCGCGGGGAAAACCACTACGTCACTCTTCAGTGTGTCTGAGCTGAAACACACGTCATACTGCTGAGTAGATTTAGTGTAAGACCAGCTCCCGTCAGGATGTGTGGTGATCATTGGGGCGCTGTACCTTCTGAAACTGTCGTCTGTCCTGTGGCATTTTACAGCTATTAAACTGATGAGGCTCAGTAAAAATATCACTGACACCGAGGCAATGGCGATCAACAAATACAGGTTTAAATCAGAGAAGTTCTCCTCCTTTCTCGGCACATTTCTCAATTGAGTCTGGATTTCACCTGTACTTTCAATCACAACTACATCAATAGACACAGTCGATGACAGTGAGGGTTCTCCGTTGTCAGAAACCAACACGACCAACGGGTGAGTTTTCAGGTCATTGTCACTCATTCGCCTCTTAGTCCTTAGTTCCCCGGTGCTGGTTCCGATTCGGAAGAGGTTGGTTCCCTTGGGCTCAGAGATGTGATAAGAAAGCAGCGCATTGTAGCCAGAGTCGGCGTCTACAGCCCTGATCTTGGCCACAAAGTAGCCCGCTTCAGCAGAATAGGGAATGTTCTCAGTGTTAACGGAGCCGTGTTCAGAATAGGGCGCGAGAATCCCAGGACTGTTGTCATTCTCATCCAGGATAAAAACGTTCACAGTCACGTTGCTGCTGAGTGGAGGAACACCAGAGTCTGTGGCCTGAACTTTAAACTGGAAAGTTTTGATCTCCTCATAGTTAAAAGACTGCAGACTAACTATATCTCCAGTATCCGAGTTTATATTTACAGATGATGATATTGAAACACTTTTATCCAATAACGAATACGTCATCTTTGCGTTTCCATCTGAATCTGGATCAAAAGCAGACATCGTAGAAATGACGTCTCCTACCGGACTGTTCTCTTTCACATAAACATTAATCACGGGTTCTGAGAAGAGAGGAGCGTTGTCATTCACATCTGAAACGTGTACAGTAATAACGCTGGTGCTGGAGAGAGGCGGGGTCCCTTCATCCGTAGCTGTGATGGTGACATTGTACTGAGAAGCGCTTTCCCTGTCAAGAGGCCCGTTGACAACTAACGAATAATAATTTTTATAGTTTGACTTTAGTTTAAAAGGAACAGACCCAGTAAGTTTACAGTTAGTGATTCCGTTTTTACCTCCGTCTTTATCAGTTACTGTCACCAAGGCGACCACTGTCCCTATCTCAGCATCCTCCTTGACTGGGCTCATGAGTGACGTCACCGATATTTCAGGGACATTGTCATTGACATCAATAACTTCCACTAACACTTTAGAATAACCACTACGAGGTGAATGACCTTGGTCCGTAGCTTGCACGCGGAGCTCATATAATGCGTTTTGTTCATGATCCAATTGAGATTTTACAGTAATTTCGCCACTTTGTTCATCTATAGAAAACACATTAGCAGAGTTAACGCTTCCACGTTTACTAAATGAATAAATAAGTTCACTATTCACACCCTGGTCTAAATCTGTAGCGACCAGCTTTAATAGATTTGTCCCTAATAATACATTTTCATTAACACGGACCTTGTAAAGTGGTTTAGCAAATGTTGGCGTATTATCATTCACATCTATTACGTTAACAATGATCTGTGAAGTTCCGGATCTATGAGGTTTTCCTCCATCTATAGCGGTCAGTGTGAGCTGGATAACGGGCTGTTTCTCTCGGTCTAAAGCTTTCTGCAGCACTAACTCAGCAGACACACTCTGCTCTCCACCGCTCTGTACATCCAGGGAGAAGTGTTCATTCGGGCTCAGCTTGTAGCCGTTTACCGAGTTGCTGCCCGTATCTGCGTCATTCGCTATCGGTAGAGGATATCTATCTCCAGGTGAAGATGATTCAGAAATGTTAAACGTGTGATATTGATCAAGGAATGTCGGTGCATTGTCATTTATGTCTAAAATATTCACCTCAATGCGATGGAGCTGCATAGGATCGCTCAATATAGCCTGTATGTTTAAAGAGCACTTTACCGTATTCGGACAAAGCTCCTCTCTGTCTATTCTCTCGTTAACGAACAATATCCCCGTTTTCAAATTAGCCTCAAAATACTTCTTAGTATGTCCTGAAACAATCCTTAGACCTCTGGACTCCAGTTCCTGAACATGAAGGTTTAAATCCTTAGCGAGATTCCCAACAAACGTGCCTTTGTCCGCCTCCTCTGAAACGGAGTAAGAGATCTGCGCTGCAGACCAGTCAAATAAACAGAGCAACGCGACGCACTGAATCCAAACGCTTTCTCTTTGTCTTCGACGACCCATCTCTGTTAGTACAAAACAACTAATTATTCCAGTAGAATATATTCCAAATCCATCAAGCCTACACAATATGTAAGAGAGATCCTGTACTAGCCTCAAGCCCAGCCCTTTCCGTCTCACCACCGTTCGAGTGTTTCTCTTCACAACGCGGTCTGGACTGTTGAGACTAGTCTCTTTCTCATTCAGAGGAGGAGTCATAGAATATCGGCGACTACATACATTGACGTGGTCTATAGCGACACCATGTGCTAATGTTGTACATATCATATATTATTAATGTAAAATAAAAGTGTATATTATCGATGTCTTTTTCTAGTGACCAGGTAGATTTGTTTGACTTGTTAGAATACTGAGATAAACTCCAGTAGAACACAAAGTGTTAGACATTAACACACGGAATGCCTGTACATTTGAAAGGACAACCATTATATTCAATGCAAAGCACAGAGAAAGTAGCTTAAGAAAAGTCAACCTAACATAAATAAATGTTCAGATTGTCATTTATCCGATAAAAATGACCGAAGCCATAACAAAGACACACATTGATAAGAAAAGCTTAAGGGGTTTAACCGCGTGATGCTGTCAAGACGTCAAAGACACAATTATCAGAAGCACATTTCCACCTTGCATCTTTTTCAATTACACCAGCGACAGTATTAATCTTAAAAGAACACTGCCTCGACCAGCAGAGTGCAAAAACGGTTTCAGCACCATGGACAGCACTCGGTAAGATTTCACAGTTTGTTGAACAAAGAACTTTGGAAACAAAAATACACTGTTGAAATGTATAAAGATATAGTATGCACCCTTTAGGCTGATAATGTCGAGGGTAATTGTGTAGCATACTGTATATAATTAATATGATAATGTCGAGGGTAATTGTGTAGCATACTGCATATCTTTAATATGATAATGTCGAGGGTAATTGTGTAGCATACTGTATATCATTAATATGATAATGTCGAGGGTAATTGTGTAGCATACTGCATATCTTTAATATGATAATGTCGAGGGTAATTGTGTAGCATACTGTATATCATTAATCTGATCATGTCGAGGGTAATTGTGTATCATACTGTATATCATTAATATGATAATGTCGAGGGTAATTGTGTATCATAATGTATATCATTAATCTGATAATGTCGAGGGTAATTGTGTATCATACTGTATATCATTCATCTGATAATGTCGAGGGTAATTGTGTATCATACTGTATATCATTAATATGATAATGTCGAGGGTAAATGCTTAGCAAATTGCATATCATTAATCTAAAACATGATGGATGTATATTTCCTTTACATTGTAGAAGGTTCTGCCTATTTTCTCATAAACCCTACTTACTACATCACGGTGCTACAACGTCAGAGAAAGCCAATCATATGTCAGAGAGCAGGGGTATTAAACTCTTACCCGGGATCCGGAGCCTGTTGGTTTTCTGTTCTACCTGATAAATTGCACACACCTGGGGTCCCAGGTTTAAATCAGTCCCTGATTAGAGGGGAACAATGAAAAAAATGCAGTGGAACTGGCTTCGAGTTTCAGAAATGAGTTTGAGGGTCAAAGAGAATTGAACACTTGACACGAATCCTTCAGCTCTGAATTTAAGTGCGCTTTCAGAAATATGGAGAGCAACACTCGCTCTACTAAGCAAGGAGGCCGTGCGGCGCAAAACAATGCCAGTGTGAGAACTCTCGAGAAGACGGATGTTTCTAATGTAAGAAGAACATAGAAAACAATATTTATTGACTGCACGTTCAAATGAGCAACACATTTATCATTCAATAGAAAAAACGTCCCATTTATGTATAGATCTTACCTCCTCTTTGTTGGGTAATGTCTGAGTCCCGTTAAACGTGTCATTTCCGTTAATACTGATCAGTTCTGCATCTGCAGGTGGATACTGCGCGGGGAAAACCACTACGTCACTCTTCAGTGTGTCTGAGCTGAAACACACGTCATACTGCTGAGTAGATTTAGTGTAAGACCAGCTCCCGTCAGGATGTGTGGTGATCATTGGGGCGCTGTACCTTCTGAAACTGTCGTCTGTCCTGTGGCATTTTACAGCTATTAAACTGATGAGGCTCAGTAAAAATATCACTGACACCGAGGCAATGGCGATCAACAAATACAGGTTTAAATCAGAGAAGCTCTCCTCCTTTCTCGGCACAATTCTCAATTGAGTCTGGATTTCACCTGTACTTTCAATCACAACTACATCAATAGACACAGTCGATGACAGTGAGGGTTCTCCGTTGTCAGAAACCAACACGACCAACGGGTGAGTTTTCAGGTCATTGTCACTCATTCGCCTCTTAGTCCTTAGTTCCCCGGTGCTGGTTCCGATTCGGAAGAGGTTGGTTCCCTTGGGCTCAGAGATGTGATAAGAAAGCAGCGCATTGTAGCCAGAGTCGGCGTCTACAGCCCTGATCTTGGCCACAAAGTAGCCCGCTTCAGCAGAATAGGGAATGTTCTCAGTGTTAACGGAGCCGTGTTCAGAATAGGGCGCGAGAATCCCAGGACTGTTGTCATTCTCATCCAGGATAAAAACGTTCACAGTCACGTTGCTGCTGAGTGGAGGAACACCAGAGTCTGTGGCCTGAACTTTAAACTGGAAAGTTTTGATCTCCTCATAGTTAAAAGACTGCAGACTAACTATATCTCCAGTATCCGAGTTTATATTTACAGATGATGATATTGAAACACTTTTATCTAATAACAAATACGTCATCTTCGCGTTTTCATCTGAATCTGGATCAAAAGCAGACATCGTATAAATGACGTCTCCTACCGGACTGTTCTCTTTCACATAAACATTAATCACGGGTTCTGAGAAGAGAGGAGCGTTGTCATTCACATCAGAAACGTGTACAGTAATAACGCTGGTGCTGGAGAGAGGCGGGGTCCCTTCATCCGTAGCTGTGATGGTGACATTGTACTGAGAAGCGCTTTCCCTGTCAAGAGGCCCGTTGACCACTAAATAATAATCGTTTTTATAGTTCGACTTTAGTTTAAAAGGAACAGACCCAGTAAGTTTACAGTTAGTGAGTCCGTTTTTACCGCTATCTTTATCAGTTACTGTCACCAAGGCGACCACTGTCCCTATCTCAGCATCCTCCTTGACTGGACTCATGAGTGACGTCACTGATATTTCTGGAGTATTGTCGTTGACATCAATAACTTCCACTAACACTTTACCGTGTGCACTACGACGAGAATGGCCTTGATCAGTCGCTTGAACTCGAATTTCGTATGCAGGACTTTCTTCATAATCCAATATCCCTTTGATTATAATTTCACCCGTGTCTGTATTGATGCTAAACATACTGGATGGGTCCAAAATACCCCGTTTTAAGAAAGAGTATACTATTTTACTATTTACGCCCTCGTCTAAGTCTGTTGCATTGAGAGTTAGTATAGCTGTCCCAAAATGTGCATTTTCATGGACACGTACTTTATAGAGCGGCTGGGAAAAAAATGGAGAATTATCATTCACATCTATTACGTTAACAATGATCTGTGAAGTTCCAGATCTAGGAGGTTTTCCTCCATCTATAGCGGTCAGTGTGAGCTGGATAACGGGCTGTTTCTCTCGGTCTAAAGCTTTCTGCAGCACTAACTCAGCAGACACACTCTGCTCTCCACCGCTCTGTACATCCAGGGAGAAGTGTTCATTCGGGCTCAGCTTGTAGCTGTTTACCGAGTTGCTGCCCGTATCTGCGTCATTCGCTATCGGTAGCAGGTATCTCTCACCAGGAGAAGCTAATTCAGTAACATTCAAACGATGTATTTTTTCAAGAAAAGACGGCGCATTGTCGTTGATATCAATAATATTTACCTCAACGCGGTGGAGCTGCATAGGATCGCTCAATATAGCCTGTATGTTTAAAGAGCACTTTACCGTATTCGGACAAAGCTCCTCTCTGTCTATTCTCTCGTTAACATACAGATTCCCCGTTTTCAAATTAGCCTCAAAATACTTCTTACTATGTCCCGAAACAATCCTTAGACCTCTGGACTCCAGTTCCTGAACATTAAGGTTTAAATCCTTAGCGAGATTCCCAACAAACGTGCCTTTGTCCGCCTCCTCTGAAACGGAGTAAGAGATCTGCGCTGCAGACCAGTCAAATAAACAGAGCAACGCGACGCACTGAATCCAAACGTTCTCTCTTTGTCTTCGACGACCCATCTCTGTTAGTACAAAACTAATTAATCCAACAGAAAATAGTCACATATCCTTGATACCTAACAAATACTTTACAGAGATCCTGTACATAGCCACGCCCTCTCCGTCTCACCACCACTCGAGTGTTTCTTCTGACAAAGCTCTCCGGACTGATGACGCGTGTCTCTTTCTCATTCAGAGGAGGAGTCATAGAATATTGGCGACGACATTAATTTCTGTGGTCTATAGCGACACCATGTGCTAATGTTGTTCCTAGCCTATATTACTAATGTAAAATAAGACCGTAGACCTATTATTTCACTTGTTTTTATAATACTATGATAAACTCCAACATCGTGTTGGACATTCACTACCTGAAATGCCTGTGTATATCAAAGTAAAAATGTTCTAGTCAGTGCAAAACACAGGGAAAGTAGGTGAAGGAAAGTCAAGATAATATAATGAAATATATGTTCAGATTTTCATGTTTTGATAACAATGACAGAAGCCATAACAAAAGATACACATTGATATGCAAAGCTCAAGGAGTTAAAAGTGTGATGCTGTCAAGATTGCTGACACAATTTTCTAACGTAAATTGACACTTTGCATCTATTCCAACATTACATCAGTGACAATAATTCATCTAAAAATAACACCGACCCTCATTAGCAAAGAGCAAGAATGACTTCAGACCCATGGACAGCACTTGGTAACATTTTACCTTTGAGAACAAATATACACGTTTGATATTGATAAATATACAGCATGGATATTTAGGCTGACAACGTCAATGGGAATAGTGTAGCCTATATGATAAAGCTGCAACATGATGTAACTACATATTTCCCATACGTTATGTACATTCCTGTCTATTTTCTCAAAAAACACTACATACAACCTTGCTATGATTTGAAGGATTACACAAACCTGAAGCGCAACACTATTGTTTAGCGTCATAGAAAGACATTCATACGTTCTACATCTAAAGCATTAAAAACGCCGCGAATATTCAGCTCTGAAGTTCAGCGCGCATTCAGAACCAAGGACAGCAGTTCTATCGAGTGGATGGATGGCATATTTCAAGGTAGGAGTAACTTAGAAAACAATAGTATTTGACTGCATTGAGTTAATTTAAGTAACACAGATATAATTCAATAGAAAAATAGTCCATAGATCTTACCTCCTCTTTGCTGGGTAATGTTTGAGTCCCGTTAAACGTGTCATTTCCGTTAATACTGATCAGTTCTGCATCTGCAGGTGGATACTGCGCGGGGAATACCACTACGTCACTCTTCAGTGTGTCTGAGCTGAAACACACGTCATACTGCTGAGTAGATTTAGTGTAAGACCAGCTCCCGTCAGGATGTGTGGTGATCATTGGGGCGCTGTACCTTCTGAAACTGTCGTCTGTCCTGTGGCATTTTACAGCTATTAAACTGATGAGGCTCAGTAAAAATATCACTGACACCGAGGCAATGGCGATCAACAAATACAGGTTTAAATCAGAGAAGTTCTCCTCCTTTCTCGGCACATTTCTCAATTGAGTCTGGATTTCACCTGTACTTTCAATCACAACTACATCAATAGACACAGTCGATGACAGTGAGGGTTCTCCGTTGTCAGAAACCAACACGACCAACGGGTGAGTTTTCAGGTCATTGTCACTCATTCGCCTCTTAGTCCTTAGTTCCCCGGTGCTGGTTCCGATTCGGAAGAGGTTGGTTCCCTTGGGCTCAGAGATGTGATAAGAAAGCAGCGCATTGTAGCCAGAGTCGGCGTCTACAGCCCTGATCTTGGCCACAAAGTAGCCCGCTTCAGCAGAATAGGGAATGTTCTCAGTGTTAACGGAGCCGTGTTCAGAATAGGGCGCGAGAATCCCAGGACTGTTGTCATTCTCATCCAGGATAAAAACGTTCACAGTCACGTTGCTGCTGAGTGGAGGAACACCAGAGTCTGTGGCCTGAACTTTAAACTGGAAAGTTTTGATCTCCTCATAGTTAAAAGACTGCAGACTAACTATATCTCCAGTATCCGAGTTTATATTTACAGATGATGATATTGAAACACTTTTATCTATTAACGAATACGTCATCTTCGCGTTTTCATTTGAATCTGGATCAAAAGCAGACATCGTAGAAATGACGTCTCCTACCGGACTGTTCTCTTTCACATAAACATTAATCACGGGTTCTGAGAAGAGAGGAGCGTTGTCATTCACATCAGAAACGTGTACAGTAATAACGCTGGTGCTGGAGAGAGGCGGGGTCCCTTCATCCGTAGCTGTGATGGTGACATTGTACTGAGAAGCGCTTTCCCTGTCAAGAGGCCCGTTGACAACTAACGAATAATAATTTTTATAGTTTGACTTTAGTTTAAAAGGAACAGAACCAGTAAGTTTACAGTTAGTGAGTCCGTTTTTACCTCCGTCTTTATCAGTTACTGTCACCAAGGCGACCACTGTCCCTATCTCAGCATCCTCCTTGACTGGGCTCATGAGTGACGTCACCGATATTTCAGGAACATTGTCATTGACATCAATAACTTCCACTAACACTTTAGAATACGTTTTCCGTGATGAGTGCCCTCGGTCCATCGCCTCAGCCCGAATTTCATAGGCGGCAATTTCCTCATGATCCATGGTTGTCTTAACAGTTATTACGCCTGTATCTGAATTTATGGCAAATGTATCTGAGTGGCTTAAACTGCCTCGACCTATTAGTGAGTATATAATCTCGCCATTTACGCCCTCGTCAAGATCCGTCGCGGTGAGAGTTATTATAGCTGTACCAGATGAAACGTTTTCAGGAACACTAACCTTATAAAGTGGTTTACTAAATGAAGGTGCATTATCATTAACGTCTTCCACATTTACTGAAATCAGTAATGTCCCGGATCTAGGAGGTTTTCCTCCATCTATAGCGGTCAGTGTGAGCTGGATAACGGGCTGTTTCTCTCGGTCTAAAGCTTTCTGCAGCACTAACTCAGCAGACACACTCTGCTCTCCACCGCTCTGTACATCCAGGGAGAAGTGTTCATTCGGGCTCAGCTTGTAGCTGTTTACCGAGTTACTGCCCGTATCTGCGTCATTCGCTATCGGTAGAGGATATCGCTCACCAGGAAATGCCGCCTCGGTGATATTAAGTATATGTATTATTTCGAGGAAAGATGGTGCATTATCATTTATGTCTAAAATATTAATTTCAACGCGGTGGAGCTCGGTAGGATGGCTCAATATGGCCTCAATATTTAAAGAGCACTTTACCGTATTCGGACAAAGCTCCTCTCTATCTATCCTTTCGTCAACGAACAGTATCCCTGTTTTCAAATTCTCTTCGATATAATTTTTTTTATAACCAGATATAATCCTTAGACCTCTGGACTGCAGTTCCTGAACATGAAGGTTTAAATCCTTGGCGAGATTCCCAACAAACGTGCCTTTGTCTGCCTCCTCTGAAACGGAGTAAGAGATCTGCGCTGCAGACCAGTCAAATAAACAGAGCAACGCGACGCACTGAATCCAAACGCTTTCTCTTTGTCTTCGACGACCCATCGCTGCTTGAATAAAATGAATTATTCCAAGTAACTGTTATGTATCCATTAAAACTCTCGAATATTCCGTTATATGTCAGAGATCCTGTACAGCCCAGACCACTCCGTCTCACCACAATTCGAGTGTTTCTCTTCACAAAGCGTTCAAGACAGGTGACTGAAGATGTTTTTTTTTGTATTTTTATCAGAGGAGGAGTCTTAGTATATCAATGACTTCTCTCCTATCTGTGGTCTATAGCGACACCCTGTGTTCTATTTTACATTAAATTTAATTATATATACCATAGCATGACTTGTTGTGATAGTACGCAAATATTAAAATATAAATGGGAGAAACCAGAGAGCAATGTTGACTCAAATGTTAACCAAACTGACTTACATTCCCTCATGCATGAACTAGTTCAATTCGAAAACACATACTGATGATAAGTTGTACAGATGTGGGAACAAACACTGAAGAAAACTTCAAATGAGTATTGATATTTGTGTACAGCAGTAGAGATGGAAGTGGACACAACCAAAGCTTTCGAGCTGTCGAGAAACCAAATAAAGTATGATGGACTTAAAAGAAAAGGAATCACAAAATATACAAACGGATTGTTAAGTGAAAATTACACTTAAAAAAAATAAAGAAAACGTCCTAAATCACTTAAATGAATTCATTGCACTTTTAACAATAAAAATAATATATCTAAATAGGCCTCAACCCCTGAAAACCATTACAGCGCCTTGAACAGATTCCAGGTTTTCACTGCAATGTCCAGGCAGCAACTCGTCTGATGTCAAGCCATGTTACCAAACTACATATTATAGTAGAGCTGTTACCAAATATACTAACTGACCTCTGACCTCATGATATCATATAACCTCTGGCCGAATGTCTGTCATTTTGACAACTGCTACAATACAGAACTTTCTTGCGTTTTCAGACACAAAAACAAAATATGTAGTGCATTACTCCTACCTCCTCTTTGTTGGGTAATGTCTGAGTCCCGTTAAACGTGTCATTTCCGTTAATACTGATCAGTTCTGCATCTGCAGGTGGATACTGCGCGGGGAAAACCACTACGTCACTCTTCAGTGTGTCTGAGCTGAAACACACGTCATACTGCTGAGTAGATTTAGTGTAAGACCAGCTCCCGTCAGGATGTGTGGTGATCATTGGGGCGCTGTACCTTCTGAAACTGTCGTCTGTCCTGTGGCATTTTACAGCTATTAAACTGATGAGGCTCAGTAAAAATATCACTGACACCGAGGCAATGGCGATCAACAAATACAGGTTTAAATCAGAGAAGTTCTCCTCCTTTCTCGGCACATTTCTCAATTGAGTCTGGATTTCACCTGTACTTTCAATCACAACTACATCAATAGACACAGTCGATGACAGTGAGGGTTCTCCGTTGTCAGAAACCAACACGACCAACGGGTGAGTTTTCAGGTCATTGTCACTCATTCGCCTCTTAGTCCTTAGTTCCCCGGTGCTGGTTCCGATTCGGAAGAGGTTGGTTCCCTTGGGCTCAGAGATGTGATAAGAAAGCAGCGCATTGTAGCCAGAGTCGGCGTCTACAGCCCTGATCTTGGCCACAAAGTAGCCCGCTTCAGCAGAATAGGGAATGTTCTCAGTGTTAACGGAGCCGTGTTCAGAATAGGGCGCGAGAATCCCAGGACTGTTGTCATTCTCATCCAGGATAAAAACGTTCACAGTCACGTTGCTGCTGAGTGGAGGAACACCAGAGTCTGTGGCCTGAACTTTAAACTGGAAAGTTTTGATCTCCTCATAGTTAAAAGACTGCAGACTAACTATATCTCCAGTATCCGAGTTTATATTTACAGATGATGATATTGAAACACTTTTATCTAATAACAAATACGTCATCTTTGCGTTTTCATTTGAATCTGGATCAAAAGCAGACATCGTATAAATGACGTCTCCTACCGGACTGTTCTCTTTCACATAAACATTAATCACGGGTTCTGAGAAGAGAGGAGCGTTGTCATTCACATCAGAAACGTGTACAGTAATAACGCTGGTGCTGGAGAGAGGCGGGGTCCCTTCATCCGTAGCTGTGATGGTGACATTGTACTGAGAAGAGCTTTCCCTGTCAAGAGGCCCGTTGACCACTAACGAATAATAATTTTTATAGTTTGACTTTAGTTTAAAAGGAACAGACCCAGTAAGTTTACAGTTAGTGAGTCCGTTTTTACCTCCGTCTTTATCAGTTACTGTCACCAAGGCGACCACTGTCCCTATCTCAGCATCCTCCTTGACTGGACTCATGAGTGACGTCACTGATATTTCTGGAGTATTGTCGTTGACATCAATAACTTCCACTAACACTTTACCGTGTGCACTACGGGGGGAGGAGCCCTGGTCTGTTGCTTGCACTCGAATTTCATAAGCAGGACTTTCCTCATAATCCAAATTACCCTTGACCATAATTTCACCTGTTTCTGAATTTATATCAAATAAAACAGATGGGTTTAAGTTCGCACGTTTGATAAATGAATATACAATCTTACCGTTAAACCCTTCATCTAAATCTGTGGCAATAAGTTTTATTACTGCAGTTCCAAAATGAGCATTTTCATTAACACGGACCTTATACAGCGGTTTGCTAAAAGTGGGAGAATTATCATTCACATCTATTACGTTAACAATGATCAGTAATGTCCCGGATCTAGGAGGTTTTCCTCCATCTATAGCGGTCAGTGTGAGCTGGATAACGGGCTGTTTCTCTCGGTCTAAAGCTTTCTGCAACACTAACTCAGCAGACACACTCTGCTCTCCACCGCTCTGTACATCCAGGGAGAAGTGTTCATTCGGGCTCAGCTTGTAGCCGTTTACCGAGTTACTGCCCGTATCTGAATCAACTGCGAGCGGAAGCAAATATCGTTCGCCTTTTGATGATGACTCAGATATATTAAATGTGTGCAATTTTTCATCAAAGGCTGGCGCATTGTCATTCACGTCTAAAATATTCACCTGTATTCGGTGGAGAAGCATAGGGTGACTCAATAAGGCCTCTATATTTAACAAGCACTTTACCGTATTCGGACAAAGCTCCTCTCTGTCTATTCTCTCGTTAACATACAGATTCCCCGTTTTCAAATTAGCCTCAAAATACTTCTTAGTATGTCCCGAAACAATCCTTAGACCTCTGGACTCCAGTTCCTGAACATTAAGGTTGAAATCCTTAGCGAGATTCCCAACAAACGTGCCTTTGTCCGCCTCCTCTGAAACGGAGTAAGAGATCTGCGCTGCAGACCAGTCAAATAAACAGAGCAACGCGACGCACTGAATCCAAACGTTCTCTCTTTGTCTTCGACGACCCATCTCTGCTTGAATAAAATGAATTATTTCAGAGTTAAAGTCACATAGGGCCTATCAATTAAAACCACAAAAAACCGTTATGATAGAGGTCCACACAACCAACCATCCGTCTCACGACCATTCGAGCGTTTCTCATGACAATAAGCTCCGGACTGGTGTCGATTTTATTTTTTCATTCAGAGTCTTGAATGATCAGTTACTTCTCTCTGATCTGTGGTCTATGGCGACACCGTGTGTTGCTTTTTGATTTATTTTATTGATATCTCAGATTTTTGTGATAGTAGTCAGGAAATTTCAAATATGACCGTATATTAATCAGTGGCCATCGTCTCAAATCTGAAACAACCACGTGATCGAGTCCAAATTGAATGCAGGGTCTCGTGATGAGAACTGCAAGATGTGAAGTGACAAACACTGGGGAACATTTACAATGACTGTACTTAGTCAGGTAGAACTAGTGGTAATAAAGGTTGCTGATAACGACAGCTGTCAGCTGTCGCCTAAATAGAACACTGCCAGATGTCATGATCAAGGGGGAGACAAGCAAAGAGATTAATATATATATTTAAACCAACTTTTTACAACACTAAAATAATCAAATCCCACTTTCAATAAAGAATAGCAACGATCCAAATAGGCCACCTAAAACATAAGACCGCTAAACGTTTCAGCACCACGGACAGCGACCTCATGTTCTTTTTCGCATTGCCCAAGCAATTTATGCTAATATACTGTATATTCTTATACGACATCAACAACTACATTGACAATGAAAACACATATCATACCTCATACCTCTGAATGAAACACATTTACATATTAGTGAAGAGTATTACTCCTACCTCCTCTTTGCTGGGTAATGTCTGAGTCCCGTTAAACGTGTCATTTCCGTTAATACTGATCAGTTCTGCATCTGCAGGTGGATACTGCGCGGGGAAAACCACTACGTCACTCTTCAGTGTGTCTGAGCTGAAACACACGTCATACTGCTGAGTAGATTTAGTGTAAGACCAGCTCCCGTCAGGATGTGTGGTGATCATTGGGGCGCTGTACCTTCTGAAACTGTCGTCTGTCCTGTGGCATTTTACAGCTATTAAACTGATGAGGCTCAGTAAAAATATCACTGACACCGAGGCAATGGCGATCAACAAATACAGGTTTAAATCAGAGAAGTTCTCCTCCTTTCTCGGCACATTTCTCAATTGAGTCTGGATTTCACCTGTACTTTCAATCACAACTACATCAATAGACACAGTCGATGACAGTGAGGGTTCTCCGTTGTCAGAAACCAACACGACCAACGGGTGAGTTTTCAGGTCATTGTCACTCATTCGCCTCTTAGTCCTTAGTTCCCCGGTGCTGGTTCCGATTCGGAAGAGGTTGGTTCCCTTGGGCTCAGAGATGTGATAAGAAAGCAGCGCATTGTAGCCAGAGTCGGCGTCTACAGCCCTGATCTTGGCCACAAAGTAGCCCGCTTCAGCAGAATAGGGAATGTTCTCAGTGTTAACGGAGCCGTGTTCAGAATAGGGCGCGAGAATCCCAGGACTGTTGTCATTCTCATCCAGGATAAAAACGTTCACAGTCACGTTGCTGCTGAGTGGAGGAACACCAGAGTCTGTGGCCTGAACTTTAAACTGGAAAGTTTTGATCTCCTCATAGTTAAAAGACTGCAGACTAACTATATCTCCAGTATCCGAGTTTATATTTACAGATGATGATATTGAAACACTTTTATCTATTAACGAATACGTCATCTTCGCGTTTTCATCTGAATCTGGATCAAAAGCAGACATCGTAGAAATGACGTCTCCTACCGGACTGTTCTCTTTCACATAAACATTAATCACGGGTTCTGAGAAGAGAGGAGCGTTGTCATTCACATCAGAAACGTGTACAGTAATAACGCTGGTGCTGGAGAGAGGCGGGGTCCCTTCATCCGTAGCTGTGATGGTGACATTGTACTGAGAAGAGCTTTCCCTGTCAAGAGGCCCGTTGACCACTAACGAATAATAGTTTTTATAGTTTGTTTCCAATTTGAAAGGGACATCATCAGCAATTTCACACTTCACAATTCCATTTTTGCCACCATCTTCATCGAGGACTGACACGAGAGCAATGGCAGTGCCCACCTTAGCGTCCTCCTTCACTGTGTCTAAGAGTGACGTCACAGTGATCTCAGGCGCATTGTCGTTGAGGTCCAAAACTTCTACCAACACTTTACAGTGAGCTGCCATCGGGGGCTGGCCTCTGTCACTCACCTGAGCACGGATCTCAAAGGCTTTTTTCTCCTCAAAGTTGATATTGTTTTTTACCGTAATAACGCCAGTAGTAGAGTCGATTTGAAATACATCTAAAATATAATCTTGGTCTTTTTTATTAAAAGAAAACACGATCTCGCTGTTTGTACCCTCATCAACGTCTGTCGCATTTAGAGTGATTACGGTAGTTCCAATAGGTACATTCTCAGTGATACGAGTCTTGTACAAAGGATTGCTAAAAACAGGAGCATTGTCATTGCTGTCTAAAACGTTAATTATAATCTGTGACGTACCAGACTTCAGTGGATTTCCACCATCTACAGCGGTCAGTGTGAGTAGAATAATAGGCTGTTTCTCTCGGTCTAAAGCTTTCTGCACCACTAACTCGGCAGACACACTCTCTCCTTTGTGTGAAGCGAGAGAAAAGTATTCATTTGTGCTCAGTTTATATACGTTTATATCATTTTTTCCTACATCTGCGTCGTATGCTGATAGTAAAGGAAATCTCGCCCCAGGTGAAGTGTTCTCGGGGATGTCAGCAGTTTGTGATTTTGCACTAAACGATGGAGCATGATCATTCACATCTAAAATTGTTATTTCTAGACGGTAAAGCTTCAACGGATTGTTTATAACGGCCTCTACACTGACTGTACATTTAAGATCCGTCACACAGAGCTCCTCTCTGTCTATTCTCTCATTCACATAGAGAACACCAGTCTTTAAATTTACCTCGAAATACTTTCTCTTGGACCCGGTGACAATCTGAAACATACGCGACTCCAAATCCTGGACATTGAGGTTTAGATCCTTAGCGATATTTCCCACAGAAGTCCCCAGGTTTACTTCCTCTGAGACGGAGTAGGAGAGCTGCCCGGAAACCGCTTCCCAGTAACACTCCAGCAGCACAAGCACTGAATACGTCACAATAGAGCTCCTTCTATTCGGTAAAGACATCATTCCATCGAAAATGTGCCGAGGATCGATCCAAAAGAGAGCAATATCCACAAAAATCAAGGCATCGAAAAATATTGATTAAATCCAGCTGAATTACAACACGGTAAACACGGATGTGGCCTCCGACCAACGTCTCTTACTTTCGTCTTGCTCCTCTTTGTAACAAAGCCCTGAGAAATCTCAGCACCCTCTGAAACAAACAGGGAGGGGCCTCGGGACTCGCATTGCCACGGTCAACAGTGACGCCACATGGTTATATTGGCGCTTACAACACTTTAGAAAACCACATTCACCCAGAAACAAAGATAAGCATGAAAACAATATATTCATACACCTGTGTAAGTTCTGTTTATATGGCAAGATCTACTGAAAATATGGAAACCAAACCGAGCCCAGCTTTTCAAATAAATTACGCCAAACAATCGACAAAAGCAGTAAAGCCTTTCAGCACCACGTTTCAGCACCACGTTTCAGCACCACGTTTCAGCACCACGTTTCAGCACCACGGACAGCGCGTCCACTTTCCTCTTCAGATGAAAAATAGAAGTTAATGTTACAACCTACTGTATATTGAAGTGAAATGTCTATAATTTCACTGTTCATTCAAATGGCACAACAAAACAAAAAACATTGTCTCCAAATACATTGAGGAGCACAACAAAGCATATAACATCCACAGTAAAGGAACAAAGAAAAACGGATATCTGTTTTAAGTGAAAATATACATCTTACCTCCTCTTTGTTGGGTAATGTCTGAGTCCCGTTAAACGTGTCATTTCCGTTAATACTGATCAGTTCTGCATCTGCAGGTGGATACTGCGCGGGGAAAACCACTACGTCACTCTTCAGTGTGTCTGAGCTGAAACACACGTCATACTGCTGAGTAGATTTAGTGTAAGACCAGCTCCCGTCAGGATGTGTGGTGATCATTGGGGCGCTGTACCTTCTGAAACTGTCGTCTGTCCTGTGGCATTTTACAGCTATTAAACTGATGAGGCTCAGTAAAAATATCACTGACACCGAGGCAATGGCGATCAACAAATACAGGTTTAAATCAGAGAAGTTCTCCTCCTTTCTCGGCACATTTCTCAATTGAGTCTGGATTTCACCTGTACTTTCAATCACAACTACATCAATAGACACAGTCGATGACAGTGAGGGTTCTCCGTTGTCAGAAACCAACACGACCAACGGGTGAGTTTTCAGGTCATTGTCACTCATTCGCCTCTTAGTCCTTAGTTCCCCGGTGCTGGTTCCGATTCGGAAGAGGTTGGTTCCCTTGGGCTCAGAGATGTGATAAGAAAGCAGCGCATTGTAGCCAGAGTCGGCGTCTACAGCCCTGATCTTGGCCACAAAGTAGCCCGCTTCAGCAGAATAGGGAATGTTCTCAGTGTTAACGGAGCCGTGTTCAGAATAGGGCGCGAGAATCCCAGGACTGTTGTCATTCTCATCCAGGATAAAAACGTTCACAGTCACGTTGCTGCTGAGTGGAGGAACACCAGAGTCTGTGGCCTGAACTTTAAACTGGAAAGTTTTGATCTCCTCATAGTTAAAAGACTGCAGACTAACTATATCTCCAGTATGAGAGTTTATATTTACAGATGATGATATTGAAACACTTTTATCTAATAACGAATACGTCATCTTCGCGTTTTCATTTGAATCTGGATCAAAAGCAGACATCGTATAAATGACGTCTCCTACAGGACTGTTCTCTTTCACATAAACATTAATCACGGGTTCTGAGAAGAGAGGAGCGTTGTCATTCACATCAGAAACGTGTACAGTAATAACGCTGGTGCTGGAGAGAGGCGGGGTCCCTTCATCCGTAGCTGTGATGGTGACATTGTACTGAGAAGCGCTTTCCCTGTCAAGAGGCCCGTTGACCACTAACGAATAATAGTTTTTATAGTTTGTTTCCAATTTGAAAGGGACATCATCAGCAATTTCACACTTCACAATTCCATTTTTGCCACCATCTTCATCGAGGACTGACACGAGAGCAATGGCAGTGCCCACCTTAGCGTCCTCCTTCACTGTGTCTAAGAGTGACGTCACAGTGATCTCAGGCGCATTGTCGTTGAGGTCCAAAACTTCTACCAACACTTTACAGTGAGCTGCCATCGGAGGCTGGCCTCTGTCACTTGCTTCTGCACGGATCTCAAAGGCAGGACTTTCTTCGAAATTAATATGACCTTTAACGGTGACCGTTCCCGTTTTAGAATCGATTTGAAATCTATCTAATACATGATCTTGGCCTTTACTTCTTAGCGAGAACACTATTTCACTGTTCATGTCTTCATCGACATCAGAAGCATTCAGAGTGATTACTGTTGTCCCAATGGGCACGTTCTCGAAAAGTCGAGTCTTATACAACGACATACTAAAAACCGGAGCATTGTCATTTATATCCAAAACATTAACTAGAATATCTGATGTGCCCGACCTTGGTGGGTTGCCACCATCAATGGCCGTCAGTGTGAGCTTTATAACAGACTGTTTCTCTCGGTCTAAAGCTTTCTTCAGCACTAAGTCAGCAGATACACTTTCTCCTCCTTTGTGCATATCAAGAGTGAAGTACTCATTAGGGCTAAGCTTGTATGTACTAACAGTATTCTTTCCTACATCCGCATCATTGGCTTCTGCTAGGGCGAATATCAAGCCAGGTAATGTACTCTCTGCTATATTGATCGTTTGTGAGTTTTCAATAAACGATGGAGCATTATCATTAACATCTAAAATTGTTATTTCTAGACGGTAAAGCTTCAACGGATTGTTTATAACGGCCTCTACACTGACTGTACATTTAAGATCCGTCACACAGAGCTCCTCTCTGTCTATTCTCTCATTCACATACAGAACACCAGTCTTTAAATTTACCTCGAAATACTTTCTCTTGGACCCGGTGACAATCTGAAACATACGCGACTCCAAATCCTGGACATTGAGGTTTAGATCCTTAGCGATATTTCCCACAGAAGTCCCCAGGTTTACTTCCTCTGAGACGGAGTAGGAGAGCTGCCCGGACACCGCTTCCCAGTAACACTCCAGCAGCACAAGCACTGAATACGTCACAATAGAGCTCCTTCTATTCGGTAAAGACATCATTCCATCGAACGTGAGCCACTTATAGATCCAAAGAGATTTTATTAAGTAAAAAAAAAAAGATAGTATTTGTCAAATCCGGATTCATTTGTAGAAGGTATAAACAGACTGATCTATTCGCTCTCTCGTCTTGCGTCTTTCTGTAACAAAGCAGCAAGACATGTCCTCACCCTCTGAAAGCGGGAGGGGCCTCATAACGCCCATGACTATTTCTCACACTAACGGTCAACAGTGACGCCAAGTGGTGAAAAATGTGACATACCCCAATCATTAAGCGTATAAATGGAATTGCCTGCAAACCCCAGCAGATAAGGTGTATGATGCATGTTCCACTAGATAGCACGAATCCAATAATCAAATCTAAACAAATAACAACACTGAACATTAATTTCTGATAATGGGTTGTATCTTCTAGGCAAAAAATGTAGTTTAAGCTTTCAGCACCATGACCATCAGCATGGAGTTAAAAACTAATTCAGGCTGCTGGGAAAAACAGATATCAATGTGTGTGTGCGTGCGTGTGTGTGTGTGTGTGTGTGTGTGTGTGTATGTGTGTTCGCATAATCGCCAATAAATGTCATTCAGAGTTACTGTATGTAGGCCATGGTAATGGGTAATGAGTACAGTGCTACACTCCACCCAACAGCAAGCATCAAACCTTTATGAATGACTTCAAAGTCTCTCTCTCTCTAGCTCCTTCATCAAACCTTTATGAATGACTTCAAAGTCTCCTTGTATCTCTGTATCCTCCACCCCCACCCCTCTCAGGAGCTTCAGGCAGATGTAGGACGGTGCGTTGACATTTATCTATCGATGTTCCCAGTGCCAACTATTCCATCTCTACCCAGTATGCCTTGCTTTTAATGGAAGGCTGACCATAACTAACTGTTATAGCATTACTAGTGATGTTTCCTACTGTAGGGTATATAGGCATAACGCTGTATATGTGTGATTAAAAACATGTATGTCCAGGGAGGAAAAATTGAAAAAGGCAGAGTAATAATAGATAGCCCCCTCACACCTCTCTTTACCGAACACACACCCTGACAGGCATAACTGGGCCACGTTGTTTTTCTGTTTGTTGTTGCAGGGCCAGCTGTTCTCTGCTCTCCCACAGATTTCTGGGTATTTTGGTGCATTTTTTGTATAACAGCGACAGCGGTTCTGAACTTACGAACGTTTGGATCTGAGTTTACGAACGTTTGGTTCTGTATAATCCCAGGATTAGGCCCTGGGTGCATGGGCTCCAGTGAATCTAACAGTGTCTGTCTGTCCGTTTGGTTCTGTATAATCCCAGGATCAGGCCCTGGGCTCCTGTCCAATTTCCATTCAGTTGGAAACATGAAACATGATTTGAAATATTAATCATTATCATATTCCGAGTCATAATCTTCTTCACCCAATAATAGGTCCGACCCGATCAGAGGATTTCTAGGTCACAGAGGAGAGACCAGAGGAGAGACCAGAGGAGAGACCAGAGGAGACACATAACAGTATGGACCTACATGCACAGGAATTAATCACTCTTGCTTGCATGTACTACGCTCTCTGTTACACACACACACACACACACACACACACACACACACACACACACACACACACACACACACACACACACACACACACACACACACACACACACACACACACACACACACACACACACACACACACACACACACACACACACAAGGGCTGCAAGATATGGGCCAAAAATCTAATTACGATTTTTGAACCAAATATTGCGATTTGACTTACAATGTGGATCAAAACACTTCGGTGAACTGTTGGAATCCTAGAAATATAAAGCAGCGTTATTCTTTTTTGGAACAATCTGTTGACTGCATTTGACCGAACAGAACAGAATGCTAAATTATAGTGAATCTAACTGTGAGGAGAAGGAACTGCAATGCTTGATTGGCAGGGGGCGGGGCATGGTGTGTGTGATTGGCAGGGGGCGTGGTTTGGTGTGTAGATGAGAGAGGGAAGTCAAATAGAGTAAACTATAAAATACTGGACGTTACACACTGCTGAGTGGCGTTCTAACATACTGGACGTTACACACTGCAGAGTGGCGTTCTAACATACTGGACGTTACACACTGCTGAGTGGCGTTCTAACATACTGGACGTTACACACTGCTGAGTGGCGTTCTAAAATACTGGACGTTACACACTGCTGAGTGGCGTTCTAACATACTGGACGTTACACACTGCTGAGTGGCGTTCTAAAATACTGGACGTTACACACTGCTGAGTGGCGTTCTAAAATGCTGGACGTTACACACTGCTGAGTGGCGTTCTAACATACTGGACGTTACACACTGCTGAGTGGCGTTCTAACATACTGGACGTTACACACTGCTGAGTGGCGTTCTAACATACTGGACGTTACACACTGCTGAGTGGCGTTCTAAAATACTGGACGTTACACACTGCTGAGTGGCGTTCTAACATACTGGACGTTACACACTGCTGAGTGGCGTTCTAAAATACTGGACGTTACACACTGCTGAGTGGCGTTCTAAAATACTGGACGTTACACACTGCTGAGTGGCGTTCTAAAATATTGCATGCAATATGGATCTCGTGCGATATGGATTTTGCACATGTCAAGGTGTTTTCTATGTGAATTTGATTTATTATGCAGCCCTAACATACACACACACACACACACACACACACAACTTGATCTCCTACACAGTAAAGAATCATCTGCTTTGGGGTTTTGGGTCAACTGAACAGCCTACTGAACCCTGACCTTGGCCGAGCTAAACTCACTAAACTTACAAACCACTCTAACAAACTCACAGCTAAACAGAACAACGAACACACAGCTAGACTGAACTACACTACATGACCAAAAGTATGTGGACATCTGCTTGTCGAACATCTCATTCCAAAATCATGGTCATTAATATGGAGTTGGTTCCCCTTTGCTGCTATAACAGCCTCCACTCTTCTGGGAAGGCTTTCCACTAGATGTTGTAATGTTGCTGCAGGGACTTGCTTCCATTCAGCCATAAGAGCATTAGTGAGGTCGGGCACTGATGTTGGGCGATTAGGCCTGGCTCGCAGTCGGCGTTCCAATTCATCCCAAAGGTGGTAGATTGAGTTGAGGTCAGGGCTCTGTGCAGGCCAGTCAAATTCTTCCACACCGAATGACAAACCATTTCTGTATGAACCTTGCTTTGTTCATAGGGGCGTTGTCATGCTGAAACAGGAAAGGGCTTTCCCCAAACTATTGCCACAAAGTTGTAAGCATATAATCATCTTGAGTGTCATTGTTGCTGTAGCGTTAACATTTCCCTCTTTCTCAGCCCCAGACCATTATTCCTTCTCCAACAAACTTTACAGTTAGCACTATGTATTGGAGCAGGTAGTGTTCTTCTGGCATCCGCCAAACTCAGATTTGTCCGTCGGACTACCAGATGGTGAAGCAATTTGTACGTGTTACTCGCTTCAGAACTCTGCCTTCCCGTTCTGTGAGCTTGTGTGTCCTACCACTTCGTGGCTGAGCCATTGTTGCTCCTAGACGTTTCCACTTCACAATAACAGCACTTACAGTTGACCAGGGCAGCTCTAGCAGGGCAGGAATTTGACGAACTGACTTGTTGGAAAGGTGGCATCCTATGACGGCGCTATCACATTTCAGGTAAGAACCAGATTCAGACCACGTCGAAGTAACAATAGTTTATTAATAGAACAGGGGCAGACAAAAGACAGGTCAAGGGCAGGCAGAGGTCAGTAATCCAGATAGGTGGGGCAGAGGTACAGGACAGCAGGCAGGGTCAGGGTCAGGGCAGGCAGAGGTCAGTAATCCAGATAGGTGGGGCAGAGGTACAGGACAGCAGGCAGGGTCAGGGTCAGGGCAGGCAGAGGTCAGTAATCCAGATAGGTGGGGCAGAGGTACAGGACGGCAGGCAGGGTCAGGGTCAGGGTCAGAGTATGAAGAATGGGAAAACTAGGAAACAGGAACTATAGAGAGACAGGAGCAGAGAGAAAACCGCTGGTAGACTTGATGAAACAAAACCAACTGGTAACAGACAAACAGAGAACACAGGTATAAATACACTGGGGATAATGAGGAAGATGGACAAACCTGGAGGAGGTGGAGACAATCACACAGACAGGTGGAACAGATCAGGGTGAGACACCTGGAGGAGGTGGAGACAAGCACACAGACAGGTGGAACAGATCAGGGTGTGACAGGTGCCAAGTTGAAAGTTACTGAGCTCTTCAGTAAGTCCATTCTACTGCCAATGTTTGTCTATGGAGATTGATGTGTGCTCAATTTATATACCTGTCAGCAACAGGTGTGGCTGAAATAGCTGAATCCACTAATTTGAAGGGGTGTCCACATACTTTTGTATATATAGTGTATGAACACACAGCTGAACTACAGTCTCTAACAAATGAAACCCAATACGAGATGCTTTCACATCCCACACATTCAGATACACAGAGGGACAAGTCCTAAAAGACAATAATGAGCCGTTCACCAGGGAAGAGATTTCATATCTACTCAGCACTTAGTGACCCATCAATAATGATAGCCCTGCCTCATGGTTATTTAGTTATATAGGAGAGTGCCTTCATATAATGTACTCAACTTATATACCACTTTCAAAGAATCTCAAAGCGTTTCAAAGCACAAAAAAAGACAAGTAATTTAGAAAAACAACATCCTAACATCATGACATCATGACATCATGACATAATGACATCATGAGATGGACAGTCAGAAAGTTCATGTTTTGAGTTTCATCTGGTATCCATCTCTGCCATTGAGTCTCAAACAGAGCATGCTCGGTAGGGATATTCATTATTCCTAATTATTCCTCTGAGGTGTGAAATATGCTGATGTCATAGACCAACGACATCATTTCCTCCTCTCTCTGCTCACTATACTGCTGGGATGGGCCGGTGGAGGATCCGCAGAGGGGTCAATGAAGACATGTGCACACAAACGGAGACGTGCACACAAACGGAGACGTGCACACAAACGGAGCTAAAACACACATGCACACATACATGGGTATTCAGTCTCTCCAACAACACTGGAAGTCTGCTGCTTGGAATCACCCAACATATTCCTTATTACATTTCCTTAACATGTCCGGAGGGTGTGATGATGAATGCTCTACAATATTAATAACTAGTGAATGGTCTATCTATCTGTCTGTCTGGGTGTGATGATGAATGCTCTACAATATTAATAACTAGTGAATGGTCTATCTATCTGTCTGTCTGGGTGTGATGATGAATGCTCTACAATATTAATAACTAGTGAATGGTCTATCTATCTGTCTGTCTGGGTGTGATGATGAATGCTCTACAATATTAATAACTAGTGAATGGTCTATCTATCTGTCTGTCTGGGTGTGATGATGAATGCTCTACAATATTAATAACTAGTGAATGGTCTATCTATCTGTCTGTCTGGGTGTGATGATGAATGCTCTACAATATTAATAACTAGTGAATGGTCTATCTATCTGTCTGTCTGGGTGTGATGATGAATGCTCTACAATATTAATAACTAGTGAATGGTCTATCTATCTGTCTGTCTGGGTGTGATGATGAATGCTCTACAATATTAATAACTAGTGAATGGTCTATCTATCTGTCTGTCTGGGTGTGATGATGAATGCTCTACAATATTAATAACTAGTGAATGGTCTATCTATCTGTCTGTCTGGGTGTGATGATGAATGCTCTACAATATTAATAACTAGTGAATGGTCTATCTATCTGTCTGTCTGGGTGTGATGATGAATGCTCTACAATATTAATAACTAGTGAATGGTCTATCTATCTGTCTGTCTGGGTGTGATGATGAATGCTCTACAATATTAATAACTAGTGAATGGTCTATCTATCTGTCTGTCTGGGTGTGATGATGAATGCTCTACAATATTAATAACTAGTGAATGGTCTATCTATCTGTCTGTCTGGGTGTGATGATGAATGCTCTACAATATTAATAACTAGTGAATGGTCTATCTATCTGTCTGTCTGGGTGTGATGATGAATGCTCTACAATATTAATAACTAGTGAATGGTCTATCTATCTGTCTGTCTGGGTGTGATGATGAATGCTCTACAATATTAATAACTAGTGAATGGTCTATCTATCTGTCTGTCTGGGTGTGATGATGAATGCTCTACAATATTAATAACTAGTGAATGGTCTATCTATCTGTCTGTCTGGGTGTGATGATGAATGCTCTACAATATTAATAACTAGTGAATGGTCTATCTATCTGTCTGTCTGGGTGTGATGATGAATGCTCTACAATATTAATAACTAGTGAATGGTCTATCTATCTGTCTGTCTGGGTGTGATAATGAATGCTCTACAATATTAATAACTAGTGAATGGTCTATCTATCTGTCTGTCTGGGTGTGATGATGAATGCTCTACAATATTAATAACTAGTGAATGGTCTATCTATCTGTCTGTCTGGGTGTGATGATGAATGCTCTACAATATTAATAACTAGTGAATGGTCTATCTATCTGTCTGTCTGGGTGTGATGATGAATGCTCTACAATATTAATAACTAGTGAATGGTCTATCTATCTGTCTGTCTGGGTGTGATGATGAATGCTCTACAATATTAATAACTAGTGAATGGTCTATCTATCTGTCTGTCTGGGTGTGATGATGAATGCTCTACAATATTAATAACTAGTGAATGGTCTATCTATCTGTCTGTCTGGGTGTGATGATGAATGCTCTACAATATTAATAACTAGTGAATGGTCTATCTATCTGTCTGTCTGGGTGTGATGATGAATGCTCTACAATATTAATAACTAGTGAATGGTCTATCTATCTGTCTGTCTGGGTGTGATGATGAATCTACAATATTAATAACTAGTGAATGGTCTATCTATCTGTCTGTCTGGGTGTGATGATGAATGCTCTACAATATTAATAACTAGTGAATGGTCTATCTATCTGTCTGTCTGGGTGTGATGATGAATGCTCTACAATATTAATAACTAGTGAATGGTCTATCTATCTGTCTGTCTGGGTGTGATGATGAATGCTCTACAATATTAATAACTAGTGAATGGTCTATCTATCTGTCTGTCTGGGTGTGATGATGAATGCTCTACAATATTAATAACTAGTGAATGGTCTATCTATCTGTCTGTCTGGGTGTGATGATGAATGCTCTACAATATTAATAACTAGTGAATGGTCTATCTATCTGTCTGTCTGGGTGTGATGATGAATGCTCTACAATATTAATAACTAGTGAATGGTCTATCTATCTGTCTGTCTGGGTGTGATGATGAATGCTCTACAATATTAATAACTAGTGAATGGTCTATCTATCTGTCTGTCTGGGTGTGATGATGAATGCTCTACAATATTAATAACTAGTGAATGGTCTATCTATCTGTCTGTCTGGGTGTGATGATGAATGCTCTACAATATTAATAACTAGTGAATGGTCTATCTATCTGTCTGTCTGGGTGTGATGATGAATGCTCTACAATATTAATAACTAGTGAATGGTCTATCTATCTGTCTGTCTGGGTGTGATGATGAATGCTCTACAATATTAATAACTAGTGAATGGTCTATCTATCTGTCTGTCTGGGTGTGATGATGAATGCTCTACAATATTAATAACTAGTGAATGGTCTATCTATCTGTCTGTCTGGGTGTGATGATGAATCTACAATATTAATAACTAGTGAATGGTCTATCTATCTGTCTGTCTGGGTGTGATGATGAATGCTCTACAATATTAATAACTAGTGAATGGTCTATCTATCTGTCTGTCTGGGTGTGATGATGAATGCTCTACAATATTAATAACTAGTGAATGGTCTATCTATCTGTCTGTCTGGGTGTGATGATGAATGCTCTACAATATTAATAACTAGTGAATGGTCTATCTATCTGTCTGTCTGGGTGTGATGATGAATGCTCTACAATATTAATAACTAGTGAATGGTCTATCTATCTGTCTGTCTGGGTGTGATGATGAATGCTCTACAATATTAATAACTAGTGAATGGTCTATCTATCTGTCTGTCTGGGTGTGATGATGAATGCTCTACAATATTAATAACTAGTGAATGGTCTATCTATCTGTCTGTCTGGGTGTGATGATGAATGCTCTACAATATTAATAACTAGTGAATGGTCTATCTATCTGTCTGTCTGGGTGTGATGATGAATCTACAATATTAATAACTAGTGAATGGTCTATCTATCTGTCTGTCTGGGTGTGATGATGAATGCTCTACAATATTAATAACTAGTGAATGGTCTATCTATCTGTCTGTCTGGGTGTGATGATGAATGCTCTACAATATTAATAACTAGTGAATGGTCTATCTATCTGTCTGTCTGGGTGTGATGATGAATGCTCTACAATATTAATAACTAGTGAATGGTCTATCTATCTGTCTGTCTGGGTGTGATGATGAATGCTCTACAATATTAATAACTAGTGAATGGTCTATCTATCTGTCTGTCTGGGTGTGATGATGAATGCTCTACAATATTAATAACTAGTGAATGGTCTATCTATCTGTCTGTCTGGGTGTGATGATGAATGCTCTACAATATTAATAACTAGTGAATGGTCTATCTATCTGTCTGTCTGGGTGTGATGATGAATGCTCTACAATATTAATAACTAGTGAATGGTCTATCTATCTGTCTGTCTGGGTGTGATGATGAATGCTCTACAATATTAATAACTAGTGAATGGTCTATCTATCTGTCTGTCTGGGTGTGATAATGAATGCTCTACAATATTAATAACTAGTGAATGGTCTATCTATCTGTCTGTCTGGGTGTGATGATGAATGCTCTACAATATTAATAACTAGTGAATGGTCTATCTATCTGTCTGTCTGGGTGTGATGATGAATGCTCTACAATATTAATAACTAGTGAATGGTCTATCTATCTGTCTGTCTGGGTGTGATGATGAATGCTCTACAATATTAATAACTAGTGAATGGTCTATCTATCTGTCTGTCTGGGTGTGATGATGAATGCTCTACAATATTAATAACTAGTGAATGGTCTATCTATCTGTCTGTCTGGGTGTGATGATGAATCTACAATATTAATAACTAGTGAATGGTCTATCTATCTGTCTGTCTGGGTGTGATGATGAATGCTCTACAATATTAATAACTAGTGAATGGTCTATCTATCTGTCTGTCTGGGTGTGATGATGAATGCTCTACAATATTAATAACTAGTGAATGGTCTATCTATCTGTCTGTCTGGGTGTGATGATGAATGCTCTACAATATTAATAACTAGTGAATGGTCTATCTATCTGTCTGTCTGGGTGTGATGATGAATGCTCTACAATATTAATAACTAGTGAATGGTCTATCTATCTGTCTGTCTGGGTGTGATGATGAATGCTCTACAATATTAATAACTAGTGAATGGTCTATCTATCTGTCTGTCTGGGTGTGATGATGAATGCTCTACAATATTAATAACTAGTGAATGGTCTATCTATCTGTCTGTCTGGGTGTGATGATGAATGCTCTACAATATTAATAACTAGTGAATGGTCTATCTATCTGTCTGTCTGGGTGTGATGATGAATGCTCTACAATATTAATAACTAGTGAATGGTCTATCTATCTGTCTGTCTGGGTGTGATGATGAATGCTCTACAATATTAATAACTAGTGAATGGTCTATCTATCTGTCTGTCTGGGTGTGATGATGAATGCTCTACAATATTAATAACTAGTGAATGGTCTATCTATCTGTCTGTCTGGGTGTGATGATGAATGCTCTACAATATTAATAACTAGTGAATGGTCTATCTATCTGTCTGTCTGGGTGTGATGATGAATGCTCTACAATATTAATAACTAGTGAATGGTCTATCTATCTGTCTGTCTGGGTGTGATGATGAATGCTCTACAATATTAATAACTAGTGAATGGTCTATCTATCTGTCTGTCTGGGTGTGATGATGAATGCTCTACAATATTAATAACTAGTGAATGGTCTATCTATCTGTCTGTCTGGGTGTGATGATGAATGCTCTACAATATTAATAACTAGTGAATGGTCTATCTATCTGTCTGTCTGGGTGTGATGATGAATGCTCTACAATATTAATAACTAGTGAATGGTCTATCTATCTGTCTGTCTGGGTGTGATGATGAATGCTCTACAATATTAATAACTAGTGAATGGTCTATCTATCTGTCTGTCTGGGTGTGATGATGAATGCTCTACAATATTAATAACTAGTGAATGGTCTATCTATCTGTCTGTCTGGGTGTGATGATGAATGCTCTACAATATTAATAACTAGTGAATGGTCTATCTATCTGTCTGTCTGGGTGTGATGATGAATGCTCTACAATATTAATAACTAGTGAATGGTCTATCTATCTGTCTGTCTGGGTGTGATGATGAATGCTCTACAATATTAATAACTAGTGAATGGTCTATCTATCTGTCTGTCTGGGTGTGATGATGAATGCTCTACAATATTAATAACTAGTGAATGGTCTATCTATCTGTCTGTCTGGGTGTGATGATGAATGCTCTACAATATTAATAACTAGTGAATGGTCTATCTATCTGTCTGTCTGGGTGTGATGATGAATGCTCTACAATATTAATAACTAGTGAATGGTCTATCTATCTGTCTGTCTGGGTGTGATGATGAATGCTCTACAATATTAATAACTAGTGAATGGTCTATCTATCTGTCTGTCTGGGTGTGATGATGAATGCTCTACAATATTAATAACTAGTGAATGGTCTATCTATCTGTCTGTCTGGGTGTGATGATGAATGCTCTACAATATTAATAACTAGTGAATGGTCTATCTATCTGTCTGTCTGGGTGTGATGATGAATGCTCTACAATATTAATAACTAGTGAATGGTCTATCTATCTGTCTGTCTGGGTGTGATGATGAATGCTCTACAATATTAATAACTAGTGAATGGTCTATCTATCTGTCTGTCTGGGTGTGATGATGAATGCTCTACAATATTAATAACTAGTGAATGGTCTATCTATCTGTCTGTCTGGGTGTGATGATGAATGCTCTACAATATTAATAACTAGTGAATGGTCTATCTATCTGTCTGTCTGGGTGTGATGATGAATGCTCTACAATATTAATAACTAGTGAATGGTCTATCTATCTGTCTGTCTGGGTGTGATGATGAATGCTCTACAATATTAATAACTAGTGAATGGTCTATCTATCTGTCTGTCTGGGTGTGATGATGAATGCTCTACAATATTAATAACTAGTGAATGGTCTATCTATCTGTCTGTCTGGGTGTGATGATGAATGCTCTACAATATTAATAACTAGTGAATGGTCTATCTATCTGTCTGTCTGGGTGTGATGATGAATGCTCTACAATATTAATAACTAGTGAATGGTCTATCTATCTGTCTGTCTGGGTGTGATGATGAATGCTCTACAATATTAATAACTAGTGAATGGTCTATCTATCTGTCTGTCTGGGTGTGATGATGAATGCTCTACAATATTAATAACTAGTGAATGGTCTATCTATCTGTCTGTCTGGGTGTGATGATGAATGCTCTACAATATTAATAACTAGTGAATGGTCTATCTATCTGTCTGTCTGGGTGTGATGATGAATGCTCTACAATATTAATAACTAGTGAATGGTCTATCTATCTGTCTGTCTGGGTGTGATGATGAATGCTCTACAATATTAATAACTAGTGAATGGTCTATCTATCTGTCTGTCTGGGTGTGATGATGAATGCTCTACAATATTAATAACTAGTGAATGGTCTATCTATCTGTCTGTCTGGGTGTGATGATGAATGCTCTACAATATTAATAACTAGTGAATGGTCTATCTATCTGTCTGTCTGGGTGTGATGATGAATGCTCTACAATATTAATAACTAGTGAATGGTCTATCTATCTGTCTGTCTGGGTGTGATGATGAATGCTCTACAATATTAATAACTAGTGAATGGTCTATCTATCTGTCTGTCTGGGTGTGATGATGAATGCTCTACAATATTAATAACTAGTGAATGGTCTATCTATCTGTCTGTCTGGGTGTGATGATGAATGCTCTACAATATTAATAACTAGTGAATGGTCTATCTATCTGTCTGTCTGGGTGTGATGATGAATGCTCTACAATATTAATAACTAGTGAATGGTCTATCTATCTGTCTGTCTGGGTGTGATGATGAATGCTCTACAATATTAATAACTAGTGAATGGTCTATCTATCTGTCTGTCTGGGTGTGATGATGAATGCTCTACAATATTAATAACTAGTGAATGGTCTATCTATCTGTCTGTCTGGGTGTGATGATGAATGCTCTACAATATTAATAACTAGTGAATGGTCTATCTATCTGTCTGTCTGGGTGTGATGATGAATGCTCTACAATATTAATAACTAGTGAATGGTCTATCTATCTGTCTGTCTGGGTGTGATGATGAATGCTCTACAATATTAATAACTAGTGAATGGTCTATCTATCTGTCTGTCTGGGTGTGATGATGAATGCTCTACAATATTAATAACTAGTGAATGGTCTATCTATCTGTCTGTCTGGGTGTGATGATGAATGCTCTACAATATTAATAACTAGTGAATGGTCTATCTATCTGTCTGTCTGGGTGTGATGATGAATGCTCTACAATATTAATAACTAGTGAATGGTCTATCTATCTGTCTGTCTGGGTGTGATGATGAATGCTCTACAATATTAATAACTAGTGAATGGTCTATCTATCTGTCTGTCTGGGTGTGATGATGAATGCTCTACAATATTAATAACTAGTGAATGGTCTATCTATCTGTCTGTCTGGGTGTGATGATGAATGCTCTACAATATTAATAACTAGTGAATGGTCTATCTATCTGTCTGTCTGGGTGTGATGATGAATGCTCTACAATATTAATAACTAGTGAATGGTCTATCTATCTGTCTGTCTGGGTGTGATGATGAATGCTCTACAATATTAATAACTAGTGAATGGTCTATCTATCTGTCTGTCTGGGTGTGATGATGAATGCTCTACAATATTAATAACTAGTGAATGGTCTATCTATCTGTCTGTCTGGGTGTGATGATGAATGCTCTACAATATTAATAACTAGTGAATGGTCTATCTATCTGTCTGTCTGGGTGTGATGATGAATGCTCTACAATATTAATAACTAGTGAATGGTCTATCTATCTGTCTGTCTGGGTGTGATGATGAATGCTCTACAATATTAATAACTAGTGAATGGTCTATCTATCTGTCTGTCTGGGTGTGATGATGAATGCTCTACAATATTAATAACTAGTGAATGGTCTATCTATCTGTCTGTCTGGGTGTGATGATGAATGCTCTACAATATTAATAACTAGTGAATGGTCTATCTATCTGTCTGTCTGGGTGTGATGATGAATGCTCTACAATATTAATAACTAGTGAATGGTCTATCTATCTGTCTGTCTGGGTGTGATGATGAATGCTCTACAATATTAATAACTAGTGAATGGTCTATCTATCTGTCTGTCTGGGTGTGATGATGAATGCTCTACAATATTAATAACTAGTGAATGGTCTATCTATCTGTCTGTCTGGGTGTGATGATGAATGCTCTACAATATTAATAACTAGTGAATGGTCTATCTATCTGTCTGTCTGGGTGTGATGATGAATGCTCTACAATATTAATAACTAGTGAATGGTCTATCTATCTGTCTGTCTGGGTGTGATGATGAATGCTCTACAATATTAATAACTAGTGAATGGTCTATCTATCTGTCTGTCTGGGTGTGATGATGAATGCTCTACAATATTAATAACTAGTGAATGGTCTATCTATCTGTCTGTCTGGGTGTGATGATGAATGCTCTACAATATTAATAACTAGTGAATGGTCTATCTATCTGTCTGTCTGGGTGTGATGATGAATGCTCTACAATATTAATAACTAGTGAATGGTCTATCTATCTGTCTGTCTGGGTGTGATGATGAATGCTCTACAATATTAATAACTAGTGAATGGTCTATCTATCTGTCTGTCTGGGTGTGATGATGAATGCTCTACAATATTAATAACTAGTGAATGGTCTATCTATCTGTCTGTCTGGGTGTGATGATGAATGCTCTACAATATTAATAACTAGTGAATGGTCTATCTATCTGTCTGTCTGGGTGTGATGATGAATGCTCTACAATATTAATAACTAGTGAATGGTCTATCTATCTGTCTGTCTGGGTGTGATGATGAATGCTCTACAATATTAATAACTAGTGAATGGTCTATCTATCTGTCTGTCTGGGTGTGATGATGAATGCTCTACAATATTAATAACTAGTGAATGGTCTATCTATCTGTCTGTCTGGGTGTGATGATGAATGCTCTACAATATTAATAACTAGTGAATGGTCTATCTATCTGTCTGTCTGGGTGTGATGATGAATGCTCTACAATATTAATAACTAGTGAATGGTCTATCTATCTGTCTGTCTGGGTGTGATGATGAATGCTCTACAATATTAATAACTAGTGAATGGTCTATCTATCTGTCTGTCTGGGTGTGATGATGAATGCTCTACAATATTAATAACTAGTGAATGGTCTATCTATCTGTCTGTCTGGGTGTGATGATGAATGCTCTACAATATTAATAACTAGTGAATGGTCTATCTATCTGTCTGTCTGGGTGTGATGATGAATGCTCTACAATATTAATAACTAGTGAATGGTCTATCTATCTGTCTGTCTGGGTGTGATGATGAATGCTCTACAATATTAATAACTAGTGAATGGTCTATCTATCTGTCTGTCTGGGTGTGATGATGAATGCTCTACAATATTAATAACTAGTGAATGGTCTATCTATCTGTCTGTCTGGGTGTGATGATGAATGCTCTACAATATTAATAACTAGTGAATGGTCTATCTATCTGTCTGTCTGGGTGTGATGATGAATGCTCTACAATATTAATAACTAGTGAATGGTCTATCTATCTGTCTGTCTGGGTGTGATGATGAATGCTCTACAATATTAATAACTAGTGAATGGTCTATCTATCTGTCTGTCTGGGTGTGATGATGAATGCTCTACAATATTAATAACTAGTGAATGGTCTATCTATCTGTCTGTCTGGGTGTGATGATGAATGCTCTACAATATTAATAACTAGTGAATGGTCTATCTATCTGTCTGTCTGGGTGTGATGATGAATGCTCTACAATATTAATAACTAGTGAATGGTCTATCTATCTGTCTGTCTGGGTGTGATGATGAATGCTCTACAATATTAATAACTAGTGAATGGTCTATCTATCTGTCTGTCTGGGTGTGATGATGAATGCTCTACAATATTAATAACTAGTGAATGGTCTATCTATCTGTCTGTCTGGGTGTGATGATGAATGCTCTACAATATTAATAACTAGTGAATGGTCTATCTATCTGTCTGTCTGGGTGTGATGATGAATGCTCTACAATATTAATAACTAGTGAATGGTCTATCTATCTGTCTGTCTGGGTGTGATGATGAATGCTCTACAATATTAATAACTAGTGAATGGTCTATCTATCTGTCTGTCTGGGTGTGATGATGAATGCTCTACAATATTAATAACTAGTGAATGGTCTATCTATCTGTCTGTCTGGGTGTGATGATGAATGCTCTACAATATTAATAACTAGTGAATGGTCTATCTATCTGTCTGTCTGGGTGTGATGATGAATGCTCTACAATATTAATAACTAGTGAATGGTCTATCTATCTGTCTGTCTGGGTGTGATGATGAATGCTCTACAATATTAATAACTAGTGAATGGTCTATCTATCTGTCTGTCTGGGTGTGATGATGAATGCTCTACAATATTAATAACTAGTGAATGGTCTATCTATCTGTCTGTCTGGGTGTGATGATGAATGCTCTACAATATTAATAACTAGTGAATGGTCTATCTATCTGTCTGTCTGGGTGTGATGATGAATGCTCTACAATATTAATAACTAGTGAATGGTCTATCTATCTGTCTGTCTGGGTGTGATGATGAATGCTCTACAATATTAATAACTAGTGAATGGTCTATCTATCTGTCTGTCTGGGTGTGATGATGAATGCTCTACAATATTAATAACTAGTGAATGGTCTATCTATCTGTCTGTCTGGGTGTGATGATGAATGCTCTACAATATTAATAACTAGTGAATGGTCTATCTATCTGTCTGTCTGGGTGTGATGATGAATGCTCTACAATATTAATAACTAGTGAATGGTCTATCTATCTGTCTGTCTGGGTGTGATGATGAATGCTCTACAATATTAATAACTAGTGAATGGTCTATCTATCTGTCTGTCTGGGTGTGATGATGAATGCTCTACAATATTAATAACTAGTGAATGGTCTATCTATCTGTCTGTCTGGGTGTGATGATGAATGCTCTACAATATTAATAACTAGTGAATGGTCTATCTATCTGTCTGTCTGGGTGTGATGATGAATGCTCTACAATATTAATAACTAGTGAATGGTCTATCTATCTGTCTGTCTGGGTGTGATGATGAATGCTCTACAATATTAATAACTAGTGAATGGTCTATCTATCTGTCTGTCTGGGTGTGATGATGAATGCTCTACAATATTAATAACTAGTGAATGGTCTATCTATCTGTCTGTCTGGGTGTGATGATGAATGCTCTACAATATTAATAACTAGTGAATGGTCTATCTATCTGTCTGTCTGGGTGTGATGATGAATGCTCTACAATATTAATAACTAGTGAATGGTCTATCTATCTGTCTGTCTGGGTGTGATGATGAATGCTCTACAATATTAATAACTAGTGAATGGTCTATCTATCTGTCTGTCTGGGTGTGATGATGAATGCTCTACAATATTAATAACTAGTGAATGGTCTATCTATCTGTCTGTCTGGGTGTGATGATGAATGCTCTACAATATTAATAACTAGTGAATGGTCTATCTATCTGTCTGTCTGGGTGTGATGATGAATGCTCTACAATATTAATAACTAGTGAATGGTCTATCTATCTGTCTGTCTGGGTGTGATGATGAATGCTCTACAATATTAATAACTAGTGAATGGTCTATCTATCTGTCTGTCTGGGTGTGATGATGAATGCTCTACAATATTAATAACTAGTGAATGGTCTATCTATCTGTCTGTCTGGGTGTGATGATGAATGCTCTACAATATTAATAACTAGTGAATGGTCTATCTATCTGTCTGTCTGGGTGTGATGATGAATGCTCTACAATATTAATAACTAGTGAATGGTCTATCTATCTGTCTGTCTGGGTGTGATGATGAATGCTCTACAATATTAATAACTAGTGAATGGTCTATCTATCTGTCTGTCTGGGTGTGATGATGAATGCTCTACAATATTAATAACTAGTGAATGGTCTATCTATCTGTCTGTCTGGGTGTGATGATGAATGCTCTACAATATTAATAACTAGTGAATGGTCTATCTATCTGTCTGTCTGGGTGTGATGATGAATGCTCTACAATATTAATAACTAGTGAATGGTCTATCTATCTGTCTGTCTGGGTGTGATGATGAATGCTCTACAATATTAATAACTAGTGAATGGTCTATCTATCTGTCTGTCTGGGTGTGATGATGAATGCTCTACAATATTAATAACTAGTGAATGGTCTATCTATCTGTCTGTCTGGGTGTGATGATGAATGCTCTACAATATTAATAACTAGTGAATGGTCTATCTATCTGTCTGTCTGGGTGTGATGATGAATGCTCTACAATATTAATAACTAGTGAATGGTCTATCTATCTGTCTGTCTGGGTGTGATGATGAATGCTCTACAATATTAATAACTAGTGAATGGTCTATCTATCTGTCTGTCTGGGTGTGATGATGAATGCTCTACAATATTAATAACTAGTGAATGGTCTATCTATCTGTCTGTCTGGGTGTGATGATGAATGCTCTACAATATTAATAACTAGTGAATGGTCTATCTATCTGTCTGTCTGGGTGTGATGATGAATGCTCTACAATATTAATAACTAGTGAATGGTCTATCTATCTGTCTGTCTGGGTGTGATGATGAATGCTCTACAATATTAATAACTAGTGAATGGTCTATCTATCTGTCTGTCTGGGTGTGATGATGAATGCTCTACAATATTAATAACTAGTGAATGGTCTATCTATCTGTCTGTCTGGGTGTGATGATGAATGCTCTACAATATTAATAACTAGTGAATGGTCTATCTATCTGTCTGTCTGGGTGTGATGATGAATGCTCTACAATATTAATAACTAGTGAATGGTCTATCTATCTGTCTGTCTGGGTGTGATGATGAATGCTCTACAATATTAATAACTAGTGAATGGTCTATCTATCTGTCTGTCTGGGTGTGATGATGAATGCTCTACAATATTAATAACTAGTGAATGGTCTATCTATCTGTCTGTCTGGGTGTGATGATGAATGCTCTACAATATTAATAACTAGTGAATGGTCTATCTATCTGTCTGTCTGGGTGTGATGATGAATGCTCTACAATATTAATAACTAGTGAATGGTCTATCTATCTGTCTGTCTGGGTGTGATGATGAATGCTCTACAATATTAATAACTAGTGAATGGTCTATCTATCTGTCTGTCTGGGTGTGATGATGAATGCTCTACAATATTAATAACTAGTGAATGGTCTATCTATCTGTCTGTCTGGGTGTGATGATGAATGCTCTACAATATTAATAACTAGTGAATGGTCTATCTATCTGTCTGTCTGGGTGTGATGATGAATGCTCTACAATATTAATAACTAGTGAATGGTCTATCTATCTGTCTGTCTGGGTGTGATGATGAATGCTCTACAATATTAATAACTAGTGAATGGTCTATCTATCTGTCTGTCTGGGTGTGATGATGAATGCTCTACAATATTAATAACTAGTGAATGGTCTATCTATCTGTCTGTCTGGGTGTGATGATGAATGCTCTACAATATTAATAACTAGTGAATGGTCTATCTATCTGTCTGTCTGGGTGTGATGATGAATGCTCTACAATATTAATAACTAGTGAATGGTCTATCTATCTGTCTGTCTGGGTGTGATGATGAATGCTCTACAATATTAATAACTAGTGAATGGTCTATCTATCTGTCTGTCTGGGTGTGATGATGAATGCTCTACAATATTAATAACTAGTGAATGGTCTATCTATCTGTCTGTCTGGGTGTGATGATGAATGCTCTACAATATTAATAACTAGTGAATGGTCTATCTATCTGTCTGTCTGGGTGTGATGATGAATGCTCTACAATATTAATAACTAGTGAATGGTCTATCTATCTGTCTGTCTGGGTGTGATGATGAATGCTCTACAATATTAATAACTAGTGAATGGTCTATCTATCTGTCTGTCTGGGTGTGATGATGAATGCTCTACAATATTAATAACTAGTGAATGGTCTATCTATCTGTCTGTCTGGGTGTGATGATGAATGCTCTACAATATTAATAACTAGTGAATGGTCTATCTATCTGTCTGTCTGGGTGTGATGATGAATGCTCTACAATATTAATAACTAGTGAATGGTCTATCTATCTGTCTGTCTGGGTGTGATGATGAATGCTCTACAATATTAATAACTAGTGAATGGTCTATCTATCTGTCTGTCTGGGTGTGATGATGAATGCTCTACAATATTAATAACTAGTGAATGGTCTATCTATCTGTCTGTCTGGGTGTGATGATGAATGCTCTACAATATTAATAACTAGTGAATGGTCTATCTATCTGTCTGTCTGGGTGTGATGATGAATGCTCTACAATATTAATAACTAGTGAATGGTCTATCTATCTGTCTGTCTGGGTGTGATGATGAATGCTCTACAATATTAATAACTAGTGAATGGTCTATCTATCTGTCTGTCTGGGTGTGATGATGAATGCTCTACAATATTAATAACTAGTGAATGGTCTATCTATCTGTCTGTCTGGGTGTGATGATGAATGCTCTACAATATTAATAACTAGTGAATGGTCTATCTATCTGTCTGTCTGGGTGTGATGATGAATGCTCTACAATATTAATAACTAGTGAATGGTCTATCTATCTGTCTGTCTGGGTGTGATGATGAATGCTCTACAATATTAATAACTAGTGAATGGTCTATCTATCTGTCTGTCTGGGTGTGATGATGAATGCTCTACAATATTAATAACTAGTGAATGGTCTATCTATCTGTCTGTCTGGGTGTGATGATGAATGCTCTACAATATTAATAACTAGTGAATGGTCTATCTATCTGTCTGTCTGGGTGTGATGATGAATGCTCTACAATATTAATAACTAGTGAATGGTCTATCTATCTGTCTGTCTGGGTGTGATGATGAATGCTCTACAATATTAATAACTAGTGAATGGTCTATCTATCTGTCTGTCTGGGTGTGATGATGAATGCTCTACAATATTAATAACTAGTGAATGGTCTATCTATCTGTCTGTCTGGGTGTGATGATGAATGCTCTACAATATTAATAACTAGTGAATGGTCTATCTATCTGTCTGTCTGGGTGTGATGATGAATGCTCTACAATATTAATAACTAGTGAATGGTCTATCTATCTGTCTGTCTGGGTGTGATGATGAATGCTCTACAATATTAATAACTAGTGAATGGTCTATCTATCTGTCTGTCTGGGTGTGATGATGAATGCTCTACAATATTAATAACTAGTGAATGGTCTATCTATCTGTCTGTCTGGGTGTGATGATGAATGCTCTACAATATTAATAACTAGTGAATGGTCTATCTATCTGTCTGTCTGGGTGTGATGATGAATGCTCTACAATATTAATAACTAGTGAATGGTCTATCTATCTGTCTGTCTGGGTGTGATGATGAATGCTCTACAATATTAATAACTAGTGAATGGTCTATCTATCTGTCTGTCTGGGTGTGATGATGAATGCTCTACAATATTAATAACTAGTGAATGGTCTATCTATCTGTCTGTCTGGGTGTGATGATGAATGCTCTACAATATTAATAACTAGTGAATGGTCTATCTATCTGTCTGTCTGGGTGTGATGATGAATGCTCTACAATATTAATAACTAGTGAATGGTCTATCTATCTGTCTGTCTGGGTGTGATGATGAATGCTCTACAATATTAATAACTAGTGAATGGTCTATCTATCTGTCTGTCTGGGTGTGATGATGAATGCTCTACAATATTAATAACTAGTGAATGGTCTATCTATCTGTCTGTCTGGGTGTGATGATGAATGCTCTACAATATTAATAACTAGTGAATGGTCTATCTATCTGTCTGTCTGGGTGTGATGATGAATGCTCTACAATATTAATAACTAGTGAATGGTCTATCTATCTGTCTGTCTGGGTGTGATGATGAATGCTCTACAATATTAATAACTAGTGAATGGTCTATCTATCTGTCTGTCTGGGTGTGATGATGAATGCTCTACAATATTAATAACTAGTGAATGGTCTATCTATCTGTCTGTCTGGGTGTGATGATGAATGCTCTACAATATTAATAACTAGTGAATGGTCTATCTATCTGTCTGTCTGGGTGTGATGATGAATGCTCTACAATATTAATAACTAGTGAATGGTCTATCTATCTGTCTGTCTGGGTGTGATGATGAATGCTCTACAATATTAATAACTAGTGAATGGTCTATCTATCTGTCTGTCTGGGTGTGATGATGAATGCTCTACAATATTAATAACTAGTGAATGGTCTATCTATCTGTCTGTCTGGGTGTGATGATGAATGCTCTACAATATTAATAACTAGTGAATGGTCTATCTATCTGTCTGTCTGGGTGTGATGATGAATGCTCTACAATATTAATAACTAGTGAATGGTCTATCTATCTGTCTGTCTGGGTGTGATGATGAATGCTCTACAATATTAATAACTAGTGAATGGTCTATCTATCTGTCTGTCTGGGTGTGATGATGAATGCTCTACAATATTAATAACTAGTGAATGGTCTATCTATCTGTCTGTCTGGGTGTGATGATGAATGCTCTACAATATTAATAACTAGTGAATGGTCTATCTATCTGTCTGTCTGGGTGTGATGATGAATGCTCTACAATATTAATAACTAGTGAATGGTCTATCTATCTGTCTGTCTGGGTGTGATGATGAATGCTCTACAATATTAATAACTAGTGAATGGTCTATCTATCTGTCTGTCTGGGTGTGATGATGAATGCTCTACAATATTAATAACTAGTGAATGGTCTATCTATCTGTC
>CM042384.1:799234-814234 GCA_023634145.1 Thymallus thymallus
AGGTGGAGGAGGGATGGAGGATGGCTGGAGGACGGCTGGAGGAGGGGTGGAGGAGGGATGGAGGACGGGTAGAGGAGGGGTGGAGGAGGGGTGGAGGAGGGATGGAGGAGGGATG
Source organism: Thymallus thymallus (assembly GCA_023634145.1). NCBI lineage: Eukaryota > Metazoa > Chordata > Actinopteri > Salmoniformes > Salmonidae > Thymallus > Thymallus thymallus. Next base: position 799,350 of record CM042384.1, read on the forward strand.
GAGGAGGGATGAGGAGGGATGGAGGAGTGATGGAGGAGTGATGGAGGAGGGATGGAGGAGGGATTTTAGCAGAACACAGAGGAGTCTCTCCTCCTCTCCTCCTTCTTTCTGCAGAGCTCTCGTATTCATAGATACCTATCTGCTTCTGTTCATATCCATACTGCCCTGTCATCTCTGAGAATAAAGCATACTCACCATGACCCAAAGAACACACACACACACACACACACACACACACACACACACACACACACACACACACACACACACACACACACACACACACACACACACACACACACACACACACACACACACACACACACACACACACACACACAGGGCTGCTGCTGGCCTGCTCATGCATTGGTAATGTAGCTCGGCAGTAGCATATTCACTGTGACATCTAGCAGCTCACGTCTCCACCACCACACCCCCACAGAGAGGCTGACCTTCTCAATAGGCCTGCCCAGCTCCCTGCACCCTCACTGGGCCAGGGCTCCATAGATCTCCCCCCTATCTGTGGTAACACAGACCATACAGTGAGCATATCCCTTTATGAGGACAGATACAGACTGTGGTAAGTACAGTAGAGGAAGCAGCATCTATGCCATACATGTATTTGATGCCTCTCTGTAGTACCATGCCTCCCAAGACCAGAAGACGAAATGCCCTTTCTGTAGCACATAGTGATCCATCTTCCACAGCTGTATGCCTCCTCTATGTGTGTTACCTGTTGTAAGAGCAGAACAGTAGAGATCCAGTCCTCTGTAGGCTTGTGTAACATACAGACTATTACAGTCCTCTGAAGGCTTGTGTAACATACAGACTATTAGATAGATAGATAGATAGATAGATAGATAGATAGATAGATAGATAGATAGATAGATAGATAGATAGATAGATAGATAGATAGATAGATAGATAGATAGATAGATAGATAGATAGATAGATAGATAGATAGATAGATAGATAGATAGATAGATAGATAGATAGATAGATAGATAGATAGATAGATAGATAGATAGATAGATAGATAGATAGATAGATAGATAGATAGATAGATAGATAGATAGATAGATAGATAGATAGATAGATAGATAGATTAGTAGTTTAGTAGTGTCTGGGTTAGTAGTTTAGTAGTGTCTGGGTTAGTAGTTTAGTAGTGTCTGGGTTAGTAGTTTAGTAGTGTCTGGGTTAGTAGTTTAGTAGTGTCTGGGTTAGTAGTTTAGAAAAGTATGTTGAAGATTTGTGTCCTGTGTGCTGTGTGATGTGTGTCCTGTGTGCTGTGTGTCCTGTGTGCTGTGTGTCCTGTGTGCTGTGTGATGTGTGTCCTGTGTGCTGTGTGATGTGTGTCCTGTGTGCTGTGTGATGTGTGTGCTGTGTGTCCTGTGTGCTGTGTGTCATGTGTGATGTGTATCCTGTGTGCTGTGTGTCCTGTGTGCTGTGTGTCCTGTGTGATGTGTGTTCTGTGTGCTGTGTGTCCTGTGTGCTGTGTGTCATGTGTGATGTGTATCCTGTGTGCTGTGTGTCCTGTGTGATGTGTGTCCTGTGTGCTGTGTGATGTGTGTCCTGTGTGCTGTGTGTCCTGTGTGATGTGTGTCCTGTGTGATGTGTGTCCTGTGTGCTGTGTGTCCTGTGTGCTGTGTGTCCTGTGTGCTGTGTGTCCTGTGTGCTGTGTGTCCTGTGTGATGTGTGTCCTGTGTGATGTGTGTCCTGTGTGCTGTGTGTCCTGTGTGCTGTTTGTCCTGTGTGATGTGTATCCTGTGTGCTGTGTGTCCTGTGTGCTGTTTGTCCTGTGTGATGTGTATCCTGTGTGCTGTGTGTCCTGTGTGCTGTGTGTCCTGTGTGCTGTGTGTGCTATGTGCTGTGTGTGCTGTGTGTGCTGTGTGTGCTGTGTGCTGTGTATCCTGTGTGCTGTGTGCGTGTGTTTAGCTAATATAACACCATGATAATGCTTTGTATCAATCATTGCACAGAACACCTTCATTTAATGCACTCAACTGATTTCTATAGTAATACGAGACAGAGGAATGACCTGTGTTAGAGAAACCAACCATGCCATCAAAACCACGGCTCTGGTTGGCTGTTTAACTGGGGATTCCACATATCAAGCATCAGCAATCATCACTCTGATAGGCTGTCCAAACCTTACGTACACCTATAACAGGCTCTTTGATTGGCTCTCAAAGAGTGGCTGGGGACACAGGTGGTTTCGATAGATTTACAGTCCTCTTGGGGCCACCTCCAGAGTGTTAAGAGTCCACAGCATAAATGATTCACTACCTCCCCCTTTCACACACGGTGACACACATGCTCCCCCCTCCCAGTCCCCCTCCCTCATCTCCCCATTCTGACAAGCACTACCATGAATCAATGATGGGGACCCCATGAGGACAGAATAGGCATTTATTATGGACATACACTGTCAGTGAAAGGATTGTCAGTGTTACACTGTTACACACTTACAGAGAGGGAGACTACGACGACATGTAGAGCTAAGTAACAAATTGAAACATGTATAATCAGGGTTTTTACTATACCGTAAATTTTCTGGGTTGTGTGTGTGAGAGAGACTGGGGGCGACTTCGTGGATCCTGCCTTAACGTTTCACTTCTCATCTGTATGCAAAACAGAAACACAACAAACATTTGATCTGCCAACCACCGTCTGTTAGGCTACTGTATATAAACCTGGTGATATTCACAAAGCATTTAATAACTGTTACACATGCACACATATGAGTATTGGTCACACATACATGTTTGCGTGTGAGTGAACAGAATATGGGCCGGAACCCACTACCTCCAGCTAGTCAACAAATACGAGAAACACATTAGCAATAGACATCAATGCAGCTCTGAACACGCACTCAGTGTAAGCATAGTACACCATTGAACATTGACATACACCCACAGACACACACACAGACACACACACACAGTGATGGAGTTAGTTCAGCCTTTGACCAGGAGAGGGAGATATTTTCTTTATATCCTTGGTATATGCTGGCTCTCTACTAGAGATGATCAGATCCTCCACACATCACACACACTCTCACCCACCCCAGCAAAACCACATATTGCTTGATAAATACATTGACTCTCAGACACAACGCACATATCCGTGGTTCAGGTATTAAATCTGTCTGGGATGCTGCCTTGCATACATCTCTCTCCCCTGCGGAAATGAAAAAGCATTATAAACGAGAGAGACAGAGTTCACAGCTGTATAACACCCAGCACTCTCAGCCAGATACCCATCAGCACGATAACTTGCTTCAGACATGCATCAAATGTACATTTACACAGCGATCTAAACCCAGCACACCGTGCTTCTCCCTGACAGCCTATTCATCTACAGAACTTCTGAGTCAATCACTCTCCATAGACAGATATATAAGATAGCAGTACAGCCTTAATGTATTGTGTAATACCAGCCTCCTTCATACGTATGCAGGCAGTATACAGTACTGTGTAATACCAGCCTCCTTCATACGTATGCAGGCAGGATACAGTACTGCGTAATAACAGCCTCCTTCATACGTATGCAGGCAGTATACAGTACTGTGTAATACCAGCCTCCTTCAGACGTATGCAGGCAGGATACAGTACTGCGTAATACCAGCCTCCTTCATACGTATGCAGGCAGTATACAGTACTGTGTAATACCAGCCTCCTTCAGACGTATGCAGGCAGGATACAGTACTGCGTAATACCAGCCTCCTTCATACGTATGCAGGCAGTATACAGTACTGTGTAATACCAGCCTCCTTCAGACGTATGCAGGCAGGATACAGTACTGCGTAATAACAGCCTCCTTCATACGTATGCAGGCAGTATACAGTACCAGGTCCAGTCTTGTGGAGCAAGGCCTCGACCCACTTCTTTTGATACGACAGAATAATGCAGCGGAGCTCTGGTCTGCAGAGAGAGAGATTTTGGAAGCGGTTTGAAAGGGTTTCTCACTCTGCTCCACTATAAAATAATAACTCTGCCATTCCCAAAGCTTCAGATCTCTCTATAGTTCTTCTTGGATAACCTTCCACTTTCAACATAAAAACTGAATCACGTACATGGACATCTCCCCAATACATGAAAAGTTTCAACATAAAAACATGGTGACATGTTTTGGGGATTTCACCTCATTTTAACATTCTGCCATAAAGAGCACATGTTCAACTTTATAAAAAACATTTTTTCCCATTTCAAGAGGTTCAATAAAAAAAGGACTATAGTAACAGGGTTGACCGTAACAGGGTTGACCGTAACAGGGTTGACCGTAACAAGGTTGAGCGTAACAAGGTTGAGTGTAACAGGGTTGACCGTAACAAGGTTGAGTGTAACAGGGTTGACCGTAACAGGGTTGACCGTAACAGGGTTGACCGTAACAGGGTTGACCGTAACAGGGTTGACAACTTCAGCCATAAATCTCCTTGTGACAGTGGCGATGGAAGAGGGATATTTGACTGAAAGCTTCACCCATTTGATTAAATTGTTCAAACATTTCTAGCCTGTCTATCTACTAGGGCTATTATCACCATACAGACGTGTCGATAAAATAACCATTGTGATTCTCACCATTCTACATACAGTGGGGAGAACAAGTATTTGATACACTGACGATTTTGCAGGTTTTCCTTCTTACAAAGCATGTAGAGGTCTGTAATTTTTATCATAGGTACACTTCTGTGAGAGAAGTAATCTAAAACAAAAATCCAGAAAATCACATCGTATGATTTTTAAATAATTAATTTGCATTTTATTGCATGAAATAAGTATTTGATCACCTACCAACCAGTAAGAATTCCGGCTCTCACAGACTGTTAGTTTTTATTTAAGAAGCCCTCCTGTTCTCCACTCATTACCTGTATTAACTGCACCTGTTTGAACTCGTTACCTGTATAAAAGACACCTGTCCACACACTCAATCAAACAGACTCCAACCTCTCCACAATGGCCAAGACCAGAGAGCTGTGTAAGGACATCAGGGATAAAATTGTAGACCTGCACAAGGCTGGGATGGGCTACGGGACAATAGGCAAGCAGCTTGGTGAGAAGGCAACAACTGTTGGTGCAATTATTAGAAAATGGAAGAAGTTCAAGATGACGGTCAATCTCCCTCGGTCTGGGGCACCATGCAAGATCTCACCTCGTGGGGCATCAATGATCATGAGGAAGGTGAGGGAACAGCCCAGAACTACACGGCAGGACCTGGTCAATGACCTGAAGAGAGCTGGGACCACAGTCTCAAAGAAAACCATTAGTAACACACTACGCCGTCATGGATTAAAATCCTGCAGCGCACGCAAGGTCCCCCTGCTCAAGCCAGCGCATGTCCAGGCCCGTCTGAAGTTTGCCAATGACCATCTGGATGATCCAGAGGAGGAATGGGAGAAGGTCATGTGGTCTGATGAGACAAAAATAGAGCTTTTTGGTCTAAACTCCACTTGCCATGTTTGGAGGAAGAAGAAGGATGAGTACAACCCCAAGAACACCATCCCAACCGTGAAGAGTGGAGGTGGAAACATCATTCTTTGGGGATGCTTTTCTGCAAAGGGGACAGGACGACTGCACCGTATTGAGGGGAGGATGGATGGGGCCATGTATCGCGAGATCTTGGCCAACAACCTCCTTCCCTCAGTAAGAGCATTGAAGATGGGTCGTGACTGGGTCTTCCAGCATGACAACGACCCGAAACACACAGCCAGGGCAACTAAGGAGTGGCTCCGTAAGAAGCATCTCAAGGTCCTGGAGTGGCCTAGCCAGTCTCCAGACCTGAACCCAATAGAAAATCTTTGGAGGGAGCTGAAAGTCCGTATTGCCCAGCGACAGCCCCGAAACCTGAAGGATCTGTATGGAGGAGTGGGCCAAAATCCCTGCTGCAGTGTGTGCAAACCTGGTCAAGAACTACAGGAAACATATGATCTCTGTAATTGCAAACAAAGGTTTCTGTATCAAATATTAAGTTCTGCTTTTCTGATGTATCAAATACTTATGTCATGCAATAAAATGCTAATTAATTACTTAAAAATCATACAATGTGATTTTCTGGATTTTTGTTTTAGATTCCGTCACTCACAGTTGAAGAGTACCTATGATAAAAATGAGAGACTTCTACATGCTTTGTAAGTGGGAAAACCTGCAAAATCGGCAGTGTATCAAATACTTGTTCTCCCCACTGTATATTACGATTCAATACTGTAATTTTATTGTGATTTGATATTGTATCTGAAGAGAGAGGGAGGGTAGACAGTATATATGAAGAGAGAGGGAGGGTAGACAGTATATATGAAGAGAGAGGGAGGGTAGACAGTATATATGAAGAGAGAGGGAGGGGAGACAGTATATATGAAGAGAGAGGGAGGGTAGACAGTATATATGAAGAGAGAGGGAGGGTAGACAGTATATATGAAGAGAGAGGGAGGGTAGACAGTATATATGAAGAGAGAGGGAGGGTAGACAGTATATATGAAGAGAGAGGGAGGGTAGACAGTATATATGAAGAGAGAGGGAGGGTAGACAGTATATATGAAGAGAGAGGGAGGGGAGACAGTATATATGAAGAGAGAGGGAGGGGAGACAGTATATATGAAGAGAGAGGGAGGGTAGACAGTATATATGAAGAGAGAGGGAGGGTAGACAGTATATATGAAGAGAGAGGGAGGGTAGACAGTATATATGAAGAGAGAGGGAGGGTAGACAGTATATATGAAGAGAGAGGGAGGGGAGACAGTATATATGAAGAGAGAGGGAGGGTAGACAGTATATATGAAGAGAGAGGGAGGGTAGACAGTATATATGAAGAGAGAGGGAGGGTAGACAGTATATATGAAGAGAGAGGGAGTGAAGTGGCAGAAGTCAAGTTTGTTCTTCCTCTTAGCTTTGTTTATAATTCCACTTTTCATGGCACTAAGATGATTCTTACTGTCCTTACATTACACATGCACCAAAGTGGAATTATCACTTACACTCGTTTAACGGACGCCTTAATCCTGGAAAACGTTGAATACTGACAGCACTGGCAGAACCGAAGTATTCATGGAAGCAGATTCAAACCAGGACACCTTGAGGAATTGGGAGCATTGTGTGTTTGTAGTGAGAGCTAGACAAGGTCAGAGGAAAAGACTCAACGGGTCATGAACTATGGGACTATGATAGAGGACACTAGAAAGGGAGTGAGGTGTAAACAGGACACTAACAAAGCAAGTGCGTGACCACGCCACTTTCCTCTCTACTACAATGACAAACAACCAAGAAGGGAAAAACAATTACATCACTTGTCATATCTGGTGCTTTTTCTGTCTGTTTGGTTGTTTGGAAATAGTATTAGGCTTTTGACACGCATCTCTTATCTGAGTCAGACTGCAGACAAGTGCTGAGGGTCTGTAGTCTACCCTAGATGTACATGACTCTACAGAAATACACACACACGTAACAACAGGCACACACACACACACACACACACATACAGTAGTCATGCCTTCCTTGCCCCAGGGCAACACACTTAGCAACACATTAACCTTGTCTTCACACAATATCAGAATCACACTGTCACTAAACACAGAGTAAAAATACACACATAGGCCCACTCAGAATCACATTGTCAAAAAACACATAATTAATACTACTACACTGTCAAAGCAATCAACTACAATACAGTTAGAGTCCCAAAATCTCACCACACAGATACAGTACAATATTTTAGTCTCAGTGCCTGAGGCTACAGAGACCTTAAACAGTATATTTTAGTCTCAGTGCCTGAGGCTACAGAGACCTTGAACGGTATATTTTAGTCTCATTGCCTGAGGCTACAGAGACCTTGAACGGTATATTAGTCTCAGTGCCTGAGGCTACAGAGACCTTGAACGGTATATTTTAGTCTCAGTGCCTGAGGCTACAGAGACCTTGAACGGTATATTTTAGTCTCAGTGCCTGAGGCTACAGAGACCTTGAACGGTATATTTTAGTCTCATTGCCTGAGGCTACAGAGACCTTGAACAGTATATTTTAGTCTCATTGCCTGAGGCTACAGAGACCTTGAACAGTATATTTTAGTCTCATTGCCTGAGGCTACAGAGACCTTGAACAGTATATTTTAGTCTCAGTGCCTGAGGCTACCCTTTCTTCTCACTGTCCCCGCCACAGCTCCAGTCTCCATAGAGATAACAGAGGATGGGGTGAGGAGAGGAGAGGAGAGGAGAGGAGAGGACTGTCCCCACTGAGAGAATAGAGGATGGGGTGAGGCGAGGACAGGAGAGGACTGTCCCCACTGAGAGAATAGAGAATGGGGTGAGGAGAGGACAGGAGAGGACTGTCCCCACTAATGTTCCCTCTGATTTCTTCTGGTACAGAGCAAATTTCAACGCAAACCTGAACGTTGTGAAAATTCTGTGCAACTTCCAGCGGGCATTTACTGTGAACACTGAGGCTGTACCTGCGTTAAGTTACAGTTAACAGTGGCCATGTAGCCTACTGTGGTTATTTTATCATAATGTAGGCCTGCCAGAGTGGTCTACCATCAAAAACAATGGAGGAAATGCATCCCACAATATTTTAACATGGAAATAGCTGTTGTATCATTCAGCCTACAGTAGCAGCCAATGTGTGGTTTTTAACGTAGGCCTACATTCCATGAGACTTTTGGAAAACACATGCAGGTCTTGACATGAACCTGTTCATCCACTGGACCTTCAGACAAGGAGGCGACTGAACATGCACCACTGCCCCCTTAAGCTCTTTACCCGACTCACTTTTCAAAGATGTCTAGAAATGTATGTTTTGTGCTCTTGTAGGAAGCAATCACTCCTCTATTGCTGACTACAAAGTATCTATAACTGGACTAATAACTCACTACTTAGCAAAGGTTATGAACAAATGTGCACGTGGCTACATGCAGCTCCTACTGTGTCAAAACAAGCACATCTACTCTCGACTACAGCTGTAAACACAGTCCAGTTCAAAGCAAATGGCACGGATCCATATATGGCAGTGGTCTATTTAAGTGATAATGCTATATATAGCAGATATATTGGCACGGGTGTTGTTAGGTCCGAGACGAATGTAGGGTTGCTAGAGACGCGACCCAGTCATTCTTTGGACACTGTGTTTACTAACCTTCAAACAAGCTTCAATGCCATACAACACTCCTTCCGTGGCCTCCAACTGCTCTTAAACGCTAGTAAAACTAAGTGCATGCTTTTCTATCGAACGCTGCCAGCACCCTCCCACCGGACTATCATCACTACTCTCGACGGGTCCGAATTAGAATACGTGGACACCTACAAATACCTAGGCATCTGGTTAGACTGTAAACTCAACTTCCAGACTCACATCAACCATCTCCAATCCAAAATTAAATCCAGAATTGGCTTCCTATTTTGCAACAAAGCCTCCTTCACTCATGCTGCCAAACATGCCCTTGTAAAACTGACTATCCTACCGATCCTTGATTTCGGCGATGTCATTTACAAACTAGCCTCCAACACTCTACTTAGCAAATTGGATGTAGTCTATCACAGTGCCATCCGTTTTGTCACCAAAGCCCCATACACTACCCACCACTGCGACCTGTATGCTCTCGTTGGCTGGCCTTCATTATATATTCGTCGCCAAACCCACTGGCTCCAGGTCATCTATAAGTCTTTATTAGGTAAATCCCCGCCCTATCTCAGCTCACTGGTCACGATAGCAACACGATAGCAACTCCCACCCGTAGCATGCGCTCCAGCAGGTATATCTCACTGTGGGCTATTTACAGAAGGGCTATATACAGGTGCAGTGATCGATAAGCAGCTTTGACAACTGATGCTTAAAGTTATTGAGGGAGATAGGAACCTCTAGCTTCAATGATTTTTGCAATTCGTTCCAGTCATTGGCAGCAGCGAACTGGAAGGAATGGCGGCCAAAGGAGGTGTTGGCTTTGGGGGTGATAGATAGATAGATAGATAGATAGATAGATAGATAGATAGATAGATAGATAGATAGATAGATAGATAGATAGATAGATAGATAGATAGATAGATAGATAGATAGATAGATAGATAGATAGATAGATAGATAGATAGATAGATAGATAGATAGATAGATAGATAGATAGATAGATAGATAGATAGATAGATAGATAGATAGATAGATAGATAGATAGATAGATAGATAGATAGATAGATAGATAGATAGATAGATAGTACTTTATTTATCCCCCGGGGGGGACAATGAAATTGAAGCTAGAGGTTCCTATCTCCCTCAATAACTTTGAGCATCAGTTGTCAAAGCTGCTTATCGATCACTGCACCTGTATATAGCCCTTCTGTAAATAGCCCACACTACTACCTCATCCCCATATTCTATTTATTTTTGTTATTTTCACAAATCTTGCACTCCAGTATATCTATTTGCACATCATAATTTGCACATCCTTCATTCCTGTGTTAATGATGATAATCTGTAATTTATTACTACATTTTGCACTACATTTTGCACTCTGTATATAGATTTTCTATTGTGTTTTTGACTATGTTTGTTTACTGTGTAACTCTGTGTTGTTTTTGTCGCACTGCTTTGCTTTGTCTTGGCCAGGTCGCAGTTGCAAATGAGAACTTGTTCTCAACTGACCTACCTGGTTAAATAAAGGTGAAATAAAATAAAAAATAGAAATTCAGTCTTTTTGTTCTGTATCTATGGACGCGACCCAGTCATTCAGTCTTTTTGTTCCCACTGAGAGAAGAGAGGAAGGGATGAGGAGAGGACTGTCCCCAGTGAGAGAAGAGGGGATGGGGTGAGGAGAGAACTGTCTCCACTGAGAAAAGAAGGGATGGGGTGAGGAGAGGACTGTCCCCACTGAGAGAAGAGGGGATGGGATGAGGAGAGGACAGTCCCCAGTGAGAGAAGAGGCGATGGGGTGAGGAGAGGACTGTCTCCACTGAGAAAAGAAGGGATGGGGTGAGGAGAGGACTGTCCCCACTGAGAGAAGAGGGGATGGGGTGAGGAGAGGACTGTCCCCACTGAGAGAAGAGGGGATGGGGTGAGGAGAGGACTGTCCCCACTGAGAGAAGAGGGGATGGGGTGAGGAGAGGACTGTCCCCACTGAGAGAAGAGGGGATGGGGTGAGGAGAGGACTGTCCCCACTGAGAGAAGAGGGGATGGGTTGAGGAGAGGACGGGCGGGCTTGGGCGGGCGGGCGGGCGGGCGGGCGGGCGGGCGGGCGGGCGGGCGGGCGGGCGGGCGGGCGGGCGGGCGGGCGGGCGGGCGGGCGGGCGGGCGGGCGGGCGGGCGGGCGGGCGGACGGACGGACGGACGGACGGACGGACGGACGGACGGACGGACGGACGGACAGACAGACAGACAGACAGACAGACAGACAGACAGACAGACAGACAGACAGACAGACAGACAGACAGACAGACAGACAGACAGACAGACAGACAGACAGACAGACAGACAGACAGACAGACAGACAGACAGATAGATAGATAGATAGATAGATAGATAGATAGATAGATAGATAGATAGATAGATAGATAGATAGATAGATAGATAGATAGATAGATAGATAGATAGATAGATAGATAATAAGAGGAGAACAAATAGCTGAAGTAAATACACAACTAAATGAGGACAATGAAACAGAAAAAGGGAGAATATATGAGAGGAGGAGCCATCAGAACCAACACAGGGAGAGAGAGAGACATTTTATATCAGACTGCACTCACACTAGGAGACAGAGGGGGCATAAGAGAGAGAGAATGAACGAGGGAGAAACAGGCTGTGTGGGAGGAGGTGGAGATAGAAAGATCAGCTGTGTGTGAGAGAGAAGGAGTTAAAGAGAGAAAGATACTAAGGACAGAGCAAGAGGGAAAGAGCTTAGAAACAGAGTGGCTGTGAGAATAAGAGAGAGGGGGAGAGAAGACGGGAGGGAGAGGGAAGGAGGGAGTGGGGGGAGGGAAGGAGGGAGAAGGGGAGCAAAGGACGGAGAGGAAGAAGAGATGGAGGGAGAGGTTGGATATATGGAGGGAGAGTGGGGAGTGAAGGAGGGAGAGAAGGGAGAGAAGGAGGGAAGGAGGGAGAGAAGGGAGAGAAGGAGGGAAGGAGGGAGAGGGGGAGGGAAGGAGATAATATTTACAGGACGCCCACTGGATAAGATGGCAGACGTAGAGGGACTGCACTCACACACAGAGACACACAATATAGTAGAGAGTATCGACTGACAGACGTAGAGGGACTGCACTCACACACAGAGACACACACGAATACACACATACAGGAAAGAAGGGTGGATAAATAGGCTTGAGCAGGTCTGCCTCCCTGTGCAGATGGTTGTCTCACTGGCGTTAAGCTATTATAATACAGTTATTATCCAAAATGCCGAAATCTTATGGCAGATGGTCTCCCTAAAAATATACAGCTCCCAGACAGAGACAGAGGGAAATAAACAGCTACATGTGGCCTCAAAATGTGTCAGAGAGAGATTTCCAGTAAGGTTGGTAAGTAAGGTACAATAAGTAAACACAGGAACATCTTCCTCCCATGAACCTGTGATTATATTATATTATATTATGATGCAATGATCTGTACAGGCAACTGGAATACAGAGAGAATAGTGGTCTTCTGAGACCTGGCCTATTCAGGTTTTACAAATACACAGGTCATGCAAGACGCATGCATTAACCAATGGTGTGTGAATGTGTGTGTGTGTGTGTGTGTGTGTGTGTATATGTGTGTGTGTGTGTGTGTGTGTGTGTGTGTGTGTGTGTGTGTGTGTGTGTGTGCAGTGTTTCCCCTACATATTTGTTTATATATATTTCTGTCTAGACTCGCTTTAATGATCAGAGTGACCAGTTACCTCATATATTTTTATAGCAGTTGTTCCATTCAGAGTCTTTTGGGGGGTCTTTTCAATGAGGTAAATACAGATGGACCACCCCATGCTTCAGCTGATTTATTTAAAGCTGTTACATAGCAGCAGTTGGGCTACAGGTTATAATTGGATATTATATGGTCTCAAACATCCTTGGGTATGTGTGGGGGATCCTACAGGACGTCAACTCATAACAGGCCCAGTATTACAGCTGGGGGCTCTGCTCTGCTCGCTTTAACAGCCAGATAAACACTCTCAATTTAGCCTTCCATCAGTAAATAAAAGTCAACATTAAATGGATTCATCAGTGAAGTGTAGAGCAGCAACCATGGCCACATTCAAGTATAGGCTTCTTAAATCTACTCTGCCTGCAGTGGGCATGATTACACTGTGTGTGGGAAGGCAGGGCTGAGTTCAACATGCACAAATATTTGGCAGTGTTGCACAAACATTTTCACAATCTTGAATGAAAGGTCACAGTAACATTGCAACAGTGACAGCCACATTCCTTTTCTTCAACCACCATTCTGCAAGTGGACATTGAACAAAGTGTGTTTACGTTGTACAACTCTGTACTGTGAGGCTCTTCTGGCTCAGTGACTTGGATTTACTCCTAGTGACCTCTAGCCAGGTCAAAATGTTTGCTGTGGGAACAGACAGACTACTGTAAGATAAGAGTATAGACTACTGTAAGATAAGAGTATAGACTACTGTAAGATAAGAGTATAGACTACTGTAAGATAAGAGTATAGACTACTGTAAGATAAGAGTATAGACTACTGTAAGATAAGAGTATAGACTACTGTAAGATAAGAGTACAGACTACTATAAGATAATAGTACAGACTACTATAAGATAAGAGTATAGACTACTGTAAGATAAGAGTATAGACTACTGTAAGATAAGAGTATAGACTACTGTAAGATAAGAGTATAGACTACTGTAAGATAAGAGTATAGACTACTCTAAGATGAGAGTATAGACTACTCTAAGATGAGAGTATAGACTACTGTTAGATAAGAGTATAGACTACTGTAAGATAAGAGTATAGACTACTGTAAGATAAGAGTATAGACTACTGTAAGATAAGAATATAGACTACTGTAAGATAAGAGTATAGACTACTGTAAGATAAGAGTATAGACTACTGTAAGATAAGAGTATAGACTACTGTAAGATAAGATTATAGACTACAACCTCTGTCCCTGATTCCACTGCAGTGGAGGGAGAGGCAGGAATCATCGTGGCAGGGCCAACATACAGCAGACATTCACGTTACCATGCACCCAATCCACTGAGACTTAATAAAACCAGAGCCTTCTCAAGAGAAGAGTGGCGGAGGGGAGAGAGGGTCAGTGGAGCAGATGAAAGGAACAAGAAACAGGCAGAATAGTGATGAACAAGAGAGATCTGGATAGAGACAATGGGCAAGAAATAGAGAGAGAGAGAGAGAATAGAGAGAAAAAAAGAGAGAGAGAGAGAGAGAGACAGGTCAGTGAGAGAGTTAGAGAAAAAAGGCCTAGAGAGTTGACCTATCCTCTGGGTGTAAGCTAACTGCAGAGATATAGCAGGGTCAGGGCTCACTGGACCGTAACCAGAACTGACATGACCCTTCACAGCAGAACCCACCAGGCCTAACTGGACAGGACCTATCCACTCTGAACTAAAGCAATGGACACGGCATAAAAACTGCATAATGGATCCTCTGGCCTACTGTAACAGTAGGCCAGAGATAACAGATAACAGATAACAGACTGATAATAAACCAACTCCGTTATGAGTCAGTGCCAATGGAATGTCAATGCAAGTCAACTCAAATTTTAAAATCAAATCACTTTTTTATTTGTCACATGTGCCGAATACAACAGGTGTAGACCTTACCGTGAAATGCTTAATTACAGTATAAGCTCTTAACCAACAATGCAGTTTTAAGAAAATATAGTTAAGAAAATATTTACTAAATAAATAAAAGTAACACAATAAAATAACAATAGTGAGGCTATATACAGGGGTACCGGTACCAAGGCAAT